>PVJN01006087.1:0-77583 GCA_004026805.1 Lasiurus borealis | reverse complement strand
TGCATTTAATAGCAGATGTGGAGCATAGTTTGAAGAGCTTGGGTTTTGGACACTAACTGCATAAGTTAAGTTCCTCTGTCTGACATGCTAACTGTGTAGCCAAGTTACTCGGCTTCTCTGTGCCTTGGTTTCTTCAACTATAAGATGGGGATAATGATTATCTCATAGAGCTGAGATGAGGGTTAAATGAGTTAACATAGGTAATGCTTTTATAACAGTGCCTGCCATCTAGTAATACTGTATGTTTTAGTTATTAAAAACCGTATTATTAAAAACAGTCTCAATTGACTATTTTCATCTACATCTCTACCCATCCACTCTTCATATAGCATTTCTCATGGTTACTCTTTATTAGGTTTAAAGTAAATTTTCACAGAAGCTTCAAAAATTACAACACTCTGAAATGTGAGACTTTATAGATGACAGTCAGCCTGGACAGGTGAGATGAATGGCTCAAAGTCACAACTTAGTGGTCACTTCCAGGTTCATATCCTATTTACACCTCTAATATCTGAATTGTGGCATAAAGGTCAGGACGGCACAGCTTTGGGAGCCAGAGGAACCCAGGCTTCTTGCCTTCTTGCCATTGCCACTGCCATGTCAAAAACCAGAATCTGTCCCTACCCAACAAAACCAGAGACTGTGGCTTTGAATCTCCCTTTTGAAAAAGTTCTGGCCACTTTCCCAACCCCATTCTTATAGGTAGCCTTAATCCAAGAGCAAAGAAAATGTGAGTATCTGCCTTTTTCCAGTTCAACCAATGCATTGATGATGGAAACCAATCCAAATTAGCTTACACATAAAAGGAGGCTAGAACTGGAGGAAGATGTGAGAACAAGCCCTGAGAAAGTCTCCAGAAGACAAGAACTAGTACATATCCCATCAGAATTATCTTTGTCTCTCATCTCTGCTAGAGAAGCAGAGTGTTGGCCTAATTGTCCCACATCAGCTTTTTTCACATGGTGTGGACATGGCTACCATAGCTCCGGCTCACCACCCAAAAGCTCTCTGATTATGTGACACAGCAGGCCTGTCTTGCACTGTGAGTCCATCGCTGTCAAGGGGAGGAGGAAGGTGTTTCAAGTGCCCATTTTATGGACAGAAGAGCAAATGGGAGGCTGGGATTATCAATCCCTTTCTGTAACAAAATGTTCTGTGACATTTGTTGGTCTGGGGTTTAAGAAACCTTCTCGATGAAAAACATCGCAACTTGCTTAATATTTATCATCACATCCTATCTAATAAAAGAGTGATATACAAATTGATCATCACTCCAACACACAAGATGGCTGCCCCCATGTGGACACAAGATGGCCACCACAAGATGGCCTGCATGAGAGGGCAGTTGTGGGTGACCAGGCCAACAAGGGAGGGCAGTTGGGGGAGATCAGGCCAGCAGGGGAGGACAGTTGGGGGCGGGGACCAGCCTGCAAGGGAAGGCAGTTGGGTGGTACCAGGCCAGCAGAGGAGGGCAGTTAGGGGCAACCAGGCTGGCAGGGGAGCAGTTAGGCATTGATCAGACTGGTGGGAGAGTGATTAGGGGGTGATCAGGCTGGCAGGCAGAAATGGTTAGGGGCAGGCAGGCAGGCAGGCAAGCAGTTGGAGTCAGCAGTCCTGGATTGTGAGAGGGAAGTTCTACTGCCCATCTAGGCCCATTGAGCCTCTAGTAATTTTATAAGCACTTATATTTGGCCATTTGTGGGGCAATTGTTTATAAGACCTTTTACAAATGAGAAAACCAAGGATCTAATTTGCTCATGATCACATATTTAATAAGTAATCCAACATGAGCTAGAACTGCATCATTTTTCCATATATGTTGCTAAATCAAGGAAAGCAAGGTTGTTTATTTTTTCTTTGCTAGCAAAAAAAGGCATTGAGGACAGCATGCTAGGGGTCTGGTTCAGTTGTATATATGAGTACATATTTGTTGAATGAATGAGTGTCTTGCCTATACCACAGAGTGAAGGCTGAACAAGGTATGGAGTAGAAAAGATCTGTACAACAGTGGGCCCTCCACTAACTTCCCTTGACACACATCTACAAGGGCTGGCACTCTTCTGGAGTGCTGGCGGAGGGAAGCTCTTCCTTATTTTCATTCCTGATTCAGATTGCCAGATCCTTATATTTGACTTGAAATTGGTTATGACAGCACATCCTGTTTACTTGGATTAGTTCACAATCATTCTTTTTTTCTTCTGTTCTATAACACAAGGGTTACTTTTTCATAGCTCACCGGATGCTTAACATGTCCTTTATGTGTTTGAGTTTATTTAGTTCTTGCAAATACATTTCGTAACTGTATTGAACAACTCAATTCATAGGATTAGGGTGGGGGTTAGCAAGTAGTGTGAAATTCTACAAGCTCTTTTGCTTGGCTATTAAAGAAATGATTCATTCTTTACTAAGTATTACTTAAAACAATTCTTAAAGGGATCCAATTCACTAATTAGATTAATCATGTTTTCACTGAGAGTTTTTGATTTCCAAAATCAGAACTTGATGTGGTAAGGACTTGAGAATATAGTTTTGCAAAGAACCTAATTTTATTCCAAACCCGAGAAACCACTGACCAGATCTCAGAGAATTTAGAACTTAAACCTTATGCTGCCTAATTATCAGTGAAACCAGTTTTTAAAAATGACACTTTACCAAATAACCAACAATAGAAGTGTTTCATAATTGGTAGCAACTAACCCTTCTCAGCTTTCATTGAGATGAGATAAGATTTAATCTGTAGTTTTCCCTTGGAGCCACCAAGCTCTTTGTAAAGAAATTAATTTACTTTCCAAGAAAGTGAGGACCCAGTCTATAGGCTGTGGAAAATTCCCACGTGCCATCTGGTTGAGCTGTTCACTTAGTGATTAGAGAATACAATATACTTACCGACCAGACCTGTGAGTGCTTACATGGTGACTCAGTGTGCCACCCCACTTATTACATAACTATAAACCTAAGCATTGGGCTATATAAATACTGGTCTTGTACCTGAAAGAAATTATTTCTACATTTAGAGCCTTATGCTAAAATTCTCACTCAATTTTTTTCTTCCAGTATAAACACATTCATATATCTTGGTTTCTTTTGAGAGAGTTTCCCCCTAAAATCCTATAAAATAAAAGTTATCCATTCATCCACTCAACCAACCAAAGTGTAATATGCTAATGATATGTTAAGGCTACTTCAACTGCTCGCTATGATATGCGCTGACCAGGGGTCAGATGCTCTGACTGGTAGGTTAGCTTGCTACTGGGGTCTGGCCAATCAGGACTGACTGGGATGGGCCAGAGCCCTCTTCTGGTCCCTCCCCAGCTAGCCAACCTCCTGTGCCCCTCCTGGCTCCAATTGTGCACCTGTGTGATACCTCAGCCTGGCCTGTACCATCTTGCAATTTGCAACCCCTTGGGGGATGTTGGAGAGCCAGTCTTGGCCCAATCCCACAAGCTAGACTGAGGGACCCGACTGGTGCACGAATTTGTGCACCAGGCCTCTAGTCATGTTATAAAATCAGTAGTGTTCTCCATGGATATGCCATGTTTGGGGTACCTTTTAGGTTCTTTCCATCTTCCTTGTCCTCCTATATAATTTTACCCTGTATATCTTGCTTTGTTTTTTAATTAATATTCATTACATTTATCTTTTCTATAAATTCTCTAGTGCTATTGGTTTTTATCCATTCTTCTTCACTGAGTCTTATGTGAACATTTCTAAACAGTAGAGGCCATTTTGTTTGCATTCCATAAAGGATGGTGTTTTTATAAAGCTTGCTGTGCAAGGAAGATTTTGGGGCTCTCTTCCAAGATGACTCAGCTCTTGACTGGCTGTTCCTGTGAATCATTTACCTGGAAAATAATGTAAATTATAATAGGAAGTTACAAGTAGGGACAACTAGCATGCAGGTCATTTAGCATCCAGAGAAGCCCTACCTATTGAGTTAGGCATTTAGGTCCATTGGTGATGTAATGAGGCAGATGTTTGGGATCATTGTGGTGTTCATGAGTGAGCACATCACTCTCATAGGTGTTGGATACACGTTGCAATGCCTGGACCACGGGCACTGACCACAATCCTACCTCTGCCAGGTATCAGGAGAGCATAGAACAGGAACAGAATAAATTTATCATCATTCCTGAAAAAGTAACTCAAAGCTCCCAAATTCTAGAATATGCCATGTAGTTAAACAACTAATTACATGCTGCCTCTCGTTTTTCCTTGGTTCACATAGGAGAGTCTTAGCTCCCCAAATATATTTTTAAAAGGCATAATCCCAGGCAAAAGTATGAGTCTTCTCACTTGGTATTCTCCCCAACCCCATCTTTACTATCTTTAGTTATGTCCTCTTTTCTCCGGTAAAACACTGTACTCTAAAGTGATCTTTCCAAATAGGCAAATCTGGTTAGAATTCCAGCTCAGTACTTACTGGGTGACCTGTGGCAATTACTTATCTCCAGGTTTTCTCATCCTTATAAGGCTTAGGATATGGAATGTTGCAAGGATTAAATAAAATAAGGTACTGAAATGCCTTACACAAGGTTAACAGTGTAATAAATGCTACTTCTTTCTGCTTCTCCTTCAAATTCTATCTATACTACACTCATTGGGGCTTTTAAATGTAGCACTATGCTCATTGGTGCTTTCATTTGCCTGGTTCTCATAAATTACATCTAGTAAATAAAAATTATGCACTTTTAAATATGAAAAGGCTTGAGAAATTATCTGGACTAGAGGTTTTCAGGAATGTTCTATGAGGCCCAAGGTTCCCCTGGGGAAGCCTACAGTGTTGCCCAAGGAGAGGAGGGAGTGGGACTCAGTCCTTGGCCTCCTTTGACCAGAGAAGTGCTGCTTTTATTAGTTTTAAATAATGAGATTTGCACGGCTGGTGTGGTTCAGTGGTTGAGCATTGACCTATTAACCAGGAGGTCATGGTCAGGGCATATGCAGGCTTGATCCCCAGTGGGGTGCATGCAGGAGGTATGATTCTCTCTCGTCATTGCTATTTCTCTCTCTCCTTCTCCCTTCCTCTCTGAAATTAATAAAAAAAATATTTTTTTAAAAGTGGGATTTTATTAATATTTCATTTTGTGGGTACAAAAGGTTTGTATTCCAAAAAGAAGTAAAAAAAAAAGAGTTTGCAAAGTTGCTTTGACCAATAGCAGCTTTGGTTTTATAGATAAAGAAAATGAGACCCAGAGAGGTTAGTTTGCTGCCATGCTCTTTCCATCACACCAAGTCACTGGACTCTCATGTAGCACTTCTTTAATGCCACTTGACTGAACTCTTCAGTGTATTTGTGAGCTTGGTCAGTAAAGATTTATTAAATTAAAAATAAATTAAATTAAATTCTCTCCAAGTTTCACAACTGTGTAGCATTAGAGCCCCTTCCACAAGTGTTGACATAATTCTTTCTAAGGCATTGGTGAGTGTCTCTAAGTTTCATTGCATTTAGTTTTTAAAGAGTGAACATATCTTTAAAAAAATTTTAAGTAATTACTTAGTAATACATAACTATATGCTACTAAGTATTCAATATAGGAATATTGGAGTAAAAAACAGAAGTACTTTAGACACCAGCTTTCCCCTGAACAAGACAAGCTAACTCTGTTGAACTGGTCAAATGTGTAGCTTATCAGATACTATTCTATGTTTTTATATAAATTCAAGAATAGTTTTAGTCTTCATGTAAATGACTTGATTTTTTTGTGACTTGATTTTTTTCCTTTTAACAACATCATAGAGATATATTCAATAAATATATGCAATGCCACTCGCTTAATTTTCTTTACAGTGTTCCATTTCATGATGTGTCACTAAAAATGAGCAAGTAAATGGTTGCCTTTGTTTTCTACCTTACAAATATCATTGTAATGAATATTCTCTGTGTACATATTTGAAAGTATATTTCTAAATAAATACCTGGAAAATTCCAAAGTCAATTTAAAAAATTAACAGATGTAGGCAATATTGCTTTCCAAATGTTGATTTTCATTTATGTGCCCACTCAGATTATGAGAGTAATTTTCTCATAATCTCAATCAGTACACAATATTGAAACTTGTATATTTTTATTTTTTATTATATTTTAAATTTTATATCTTTTAATTTTTTCCATTCAAAAAGACTAAAGTTTATTGGTGGGTTGAATGTTTTTGTTTTTTCATGTCATTGCCCTTTGTATTTTTTTTTTCTGTAAATTATCTTCTTATATCGTTGCACATTTTTCTATTGGGTTGTCTTTTTCTTATTGAGTTACCACTTCTTTATATATTTTGGGTCTTAATCCTTTTCTTATATATGCCATATACATTTTATCTTAATACTTTGTTATATGTTTCACATATTTTCTCTCAATTTATTTAACTTTTAACTTTGTTTACAGTCCTTTTAATATACAAGATTTACATTTTCATATAGCCATATTCATCAAAGTTTTTATCTTTGTTGCTAATCTTCACTTTTCCATTGATTTTTAGAGAGAGAAGAAGGGAGGGGGAGAGTCAGAGAAAGAGAGAAACATCAATTGGTTGCCTCTTGCAGGTGTCCTCACCAGGACCGGGATTGAGCCTGCAACTGAGATACATGCCTTTTACTGGAATCGAATCTGAGACCCTTCAGTCCTTGGGTCAATGCTTTATCCACTGAGCTAAATCAGCCAGGGCTCATCAAGTCTTTTTCTTTATGCAAGTTCTGTCAACTCTTTCTGCCAAGTCCAGACACTTCTCTTCACCTTTCTTTCTACCATTTTTTCCCCAGGACACTGTTCCCTCTTATAAGGACTGCTGCAATAGTCGCCTAACTTATCAGCTAGCTTTCACTGCTGCCTCCACACAATGTGTCCTTTATACCTCCTCCATGTAGGAATGTTTATCAGATATTACCTCTCTCCTTAAAACTCTGTAATGGCTTCACATTACATTTAGGGTGAAATCCATATTTCTAACTCTAGCTTACAAAAAACCCTGAATGGTCTGGCCTACCACTCAGACTTCATTTTATATAGGTACAATGCTTCAGCTACATAAGCCTAAAGTTTCTCAAACGAAGTTTATTCTTAGTTTATGGGCTTTGCACTAATTATTCTCCCAGAATGGAAAGTATCTTTTCCACCTTTTTGAATGATTTGCTTCTTGCCATTCACATCACAATTTAAATTTAATCCCTTCAGAGAAAATTTTCCTCCAAAAATAGCCAAGAAAACTTTTTTATTTTGTGCAAATGAGAGCTTTATTTTAAGTTATATACTTTTACATTATATTCTTTAATAAATAAATTTACTAGGGTGAATGGTTTCAAATGTGTATTTCTATGATACATTATCTTCATATTGCATTGTGTGCCCACCACCCAAAGTCAATCTCCTTCTGTCACCATATATTTGATCCCCCTTTACCCTTTCCTACCTGCCTCAAACCAACCTTCCTGGTAGCAAAAAAATGAAAACAACCTAGTTAACTTTTGATCATCACATCCAGCTTTAGTTCTCATTACTATATATGTATCATTATTTGATCCTCTTCTTATTGGTTTGTTGTTGGTTGAATGATTTCAATCTACTTATTAATCTGTAGATCCACTCAACTACCTATCCATCCATACATTTACCTATCTGTTACATACATATAGTTTATCCTCTATCCATCCATCTATCCATTCAACCATCTCTTCTGTTCGACTTTGATCTTTAAAAAAATCTACTTACCACTATTTAGGTGTGATCTGGGGAGGGAGGAAGTAGAGATATGAGATGGGGCAAAAGTAGGTTTATAATTGTTCATGTGGGAAATAATAAAGTAATTTATAAATAATAATACAAGCATAAACTCCATTTCACATATTTACAACTGCAAACCTACTTTTGTCTTACCCTTTTTATATGATTAACTATAGAATGGCCATAAATTTATTCAAAACAAAACACTTTTGAAAGTAAAAGGGATTATAATTACATTGGGGCAAGATGTGTAATCTGGGACTGTCTCAGGCATATGGTTATCAATTTTATTTAAATTATTAAAGCTTTATAATCCTATCTAATAAAAGAGCAATATGCAAATTGATCATCACTCCAACACACAAGATGGCCATCCCCATATGGTCAAAGATGGCTGCCCCCAGGTGGACACAAGATGGCCACCATAAGATGGCTGGCAGGGGAGGGGAGTTGGGAGGGACCAGGCCTGCAAGAGAGGACAGTTAGGGGTGACTGGGCCAGCAAAGGAGGGCAGATGGGGGTGACCAGGCCTGAAGGGGAGGATAGTTGGGGGGGATCAGGCCTGCAGGAAGGGCAGTTAGGTGGAACCAGGCATGGAGGGAGGGCAGTTGTCAGGGGTGGGGAAACCAGGCCTACAGGGGAGGGAAGTTAAGAGCATAGGAGCAACCAAGCTGTCAGGGAAGGGCGGTTAGGGGCAATCTGTCAGGCAGGCAGACAAGCAGTTGGGGACAAGCAGTCAGGCCTTAATGGGTAGTTGGATATCCCTCGAGGGGTCCAGGATTGGAGATGGTGCAGGCTGGGCTGAGGGACATATACACACAAACTCACATGCATATATCCCGTGCATGAATTTCGTGCACTGGGCCTCTAGTATTTTAATATTTGGTATGCTTTTTTTTTTTCCCCTGCAAAATGCTTTTTTTGTTTCATTTGGTCCAATGCATGGGAGAGGGCTTCAGGGTGCTTAAAAGAATGGCTTATAGTTTCAGAAAGAGGCTCAGGTAAAAGCGATGCAGAGGGACCTCTGAAAGTCCTCTGGGCTCCAAAGGCTCCTAGGTGTGCTTCAGAGTGAGTCTTTTGAAGAGATACTCACCCATCCCAGATGGGGGGCTGGCCAGCCTGTGGATGTTAGTCAGGTGGGCCTATCTTCTTGATGAGTTTCACCTCCTCATCCAGGAAGTGATTCTCCAGGAAGTCACAGAGATTAGGGTCTGTGTGTGTAGAACCCAGGGAATGCAGCTTCAAAAGAGCCTGGTTCAGGTTCTTCTCCAAAGCCATAGTAGCTTCCATAATATCAGTATCCTGAATTTTGCCCCATTCATCTTGGGAAGGTTTCAGCACATTCTGGAAGAGGATAAGCCACGGCGATTGTTTTGCAACTTTAAGAGATGCTCAGCCCCCTCATGTTTCTTCTCCGCCAACTCTAGAAGTAGCCCATGCCCTCAAGAACCACATAATCACAGTCAAAATAGAAGCTCCGAGAGAGGTAGGTGTTGGAGGCCCGCAGATGCACGTTGTCCAGGAAGTTGACCATAGCCTCCACCTTGGTGGAATAATTCTGAGGCATTTGGGAACTCGTGGTTGTTTGGAATAAAGAGTTAAGGTAGGGCCGAGACCGGTTTGGCTCAGGGATAGAGCGTCGGCTTGTGAACTGAGAGGTCCCAGGTTCGATTCCGGTCGGAGGCATGTATCTTACTTGCGGGCACATCTCCAGTGTGGGGTGTGCAGGAGGCAGCTGATCGATGTCTCTCTCTCATCGATGTTTCTGACTTTCTATCCCTCTCCCTTCTTCTCTGTGAAAAATCAATTAAAAAAAAAAAAGAGTTAAGGTAGGAAAAGCAACACCGCTGTGTTGGCTGGTCCTGGAGGTGGTTTTGAAGGTGGTGACTGGATAAGATGCAGGAGAGTGGCTGGAGGCTGGAAGAAGGGGCATCCCTGGTCTGTTCCATCCAAACACTGTTGAAGCAAGAGACAGATCTGGGACTGCCGAGGACAATACTTTGTATGCGCTTTATGCCTTATTTATTCTTTATTAAATACAGCTATTGACAAGTCTAATACTTTTCCTCATAACTTACATTCATATTATCAAATTCACATAAATCTATGTTGGGCTTTTTCTGGGAATTAAGTTACATTTTTTAGCAGAAATAATATTGTTCAAGAGTAGGATGTGTTGCATTTGGTCAGAAATAACATTATTGCCCAGCCGGCGTGGCTCAGTGGTTGAATGTTAACATATGAATCAAGAGGTTATGGTCAGGGTCAGGGCACATGCCCAGGTTGTAGTCTGGATCCCCAAGTGTGGGACATATAGGAGGCAGCCAATCAATGGTTCTCTCTTCACTGACGTTTCTATTATCTCCCTCCCTTTTCCTTTCTCTCTGAAATAAATAAAAATACATTCTAAAAAAAAAGATAAGCAGCTTTCAAGGCTACATTCTTAAAAAAGGAAATAACATTATTAAGAAACATTATATCTCTCTTCCTTTATTTCAGTTTTAAATTATATTTCAGAATATTTAATATTTCCTTCTCGAGTCCTGTATAATTTTTTTAACTTTTTCTAAATTCTTATATATTTTGCTGTGCTGATGTCAATGGTCATGTTCCCCCTCCCCCAACTTTATTTTTTTACCTATTGTTAGTATGTGGAAAAGCTCTTAATATTTGCTTAGTTTATAATCAGTTAAACCCTACTTCAGAACATGTTGTCTTTTATCTCTCGTTATTTGTGTAGGAAAGATATTTTGCTCACTGTGGAAGATTCTATTTGTCAAAGATGGCTGCAATGTCATTTCCCATCCTGTGTGCTCTTCTAAATGTAACCCTGCCACTGCTCCACCAGAATTTCCTTTAATTGAATCAGGGCTTAATACTCCCGTGTAACTAATAGAATGCAGCAGAAGGGATGCTGGGTGACATTCAGTTTCTGCCTAGTTCTCTTGAAACATTTCCCCTCAGGATACTCCCTGTTGGAATGCTCCTCTGTATAGATGTCATGCTGTGAGGAGTCCAAGCCCCATGGAGAGGCCGTGGTATGCAGGTATTCTGGTTTATAGTCCTGCATGAGTGGTTATCTTTGTCCAGGCACCAGCCATGTGAGTAAAGAAGGTCCCAGATGATTCCAACCCCAGGCCTTTTGGTCACCCCCAGCTATTTCTTCCTACTTGTGAGGCCTCAGACAATGGGGAGCAGAAATGGGCCATCCCCTCTGTGCCCTGTCAAATTCCCTGATGCTCTGAATCTGTGAGTAGCTTATTACATAGCAATAGATAAATGGAACACCCGTGGATCAGTGCATAGAATAAGGAGCCATTTGTTAGCCTTAAGATGTTCATTGGATCAACCAAGCTTTCTTAGACTTACCTCTAAAGTGGGGTCAGTGCTAACTGCCTTTCCAAACCACATAGAATCAAGTGAGTAAATAATGTGAAAGCACTTTGTAAAGATGGTATGAAAGTGTAAAGCATTCTCCAATGAAGTGATGCCAAAACATAAAGGCTAACTTTTGAGTCAATTATATATATTTTTTTTCTAAGGTCAACAGGTGTAATGATTCCCAAAGCAAGCCTGAGAATGCGGGAAAGGAGATCTTGGTTCAGGCAACCACATGCTGCATCTCTGAAACATGAAAAGAACTCTGCTTCTTACAATAAATGACTGAAATTTCTTCTTGGGAAAGGAAAGATTTGTGTAGTTCTGTTTAGAAATCCAGGTAGCTCAGACATGACCTGAGGTAAAACTAAAACTGCTAGAGAGTATCTCAATTTTGTTGATACTTTTCTTTGTAACCTAAGGTCACCACATTAAGAACAATCCAAACCACGTGTTGGAAGGGCTACTTACTGCATTACCTCAAGACAAACCAAGGCATAAGTCAAAATGGCTTAAATCTCTAACATGAAATGCCAAAGTCGTCAATGATTAAACCAAACTCACCAAATTCCACACAACCCAAGAAAAATCAGAGTTAGATAAAAAGTTTGACCTTTAGAAGAGCAATGAGAGTGATCTTACTCAGTGTTTCCACTCTGTTTTCTTATGAATCTAAGAAAGGAAAGTGTTTATACAGGAAGTATAAAGATTTGAGTTTCCTGATTTATATTCCTGGGTTGTTCTCAAAATCAATTTCTGCTTTCCCTATTTTTTTTTACTCTATTAACTCTGCTGAATCTGAAACAATCGAGTATTCCTTTCAGTTGTCTGTTTTAATTTTACAGCTGTGAATGGGCAAGTAAATAAGATTTAAGGCTTAAAGGCAGTGTGATCCACAAGAAAGAACATTTGCTTTCGGGTAAGACCGTGGTTCAAATCATTGCACACATATAAACAGCACTACAGCTATCTACCTAAACTGTTTGAAGCTCAGAAATGGGGTAAGCAGGGATAATAATATTTACCTCCTCATGTTATTGTGAGGATTAAATGGCCTCGTATTTGGGGAAACAAAGTCATGTTGACATTTTACCCCAACTTCCCTGGATGAGATCTTTTACAAACTTACTGCTGAATATCCCAACAATTGTCTTTGTCTTCTTCAGTTTCCTCTAGGTATTTCTGGAACTTCCCAGGTGATTCTACACATACTCACACATGGAGCTAAGGTCTCAGAAAGTTAAGAGTAAGGAAGTATCCACTTCAGCTTCCAGGCCCTCACCCCATAGGCCTGGTAGTTAGACATAATTTCCTCTTTAAATTTTTTTAAAAAGAATATATTTTCATTATTTCAAAGAGAGGATAAGAGGTAGAGAGAGATTGAAACATCAGTGATGAGAGAGAATTATTGATTGGCTGCCTCCTGTATGCCTCCTACCATGGTTTAACCCCCCAACTCGGGCATGTGCCCTGACTGGGAATCAAACCATGACCTCCTGGTTCATAGGTCGACACTCAACCACTGAACCACACCTGCCAGGCTAAATTCCTCTTTATAATACTATTTTTTTTCTCTTCCTGACTTACTTTCTGTTCAACTTCACAGCTACCTCTGACTCATATGCAAATCAACTCATGAAATAGACTTGGGAATCACCAAACCTCCTACTTCCTAGGCACAACCAGTAATTTGGATTTACTGGAATGCCTGGCACAGAGCCTCCCCATACAGTATCTAATTTTACCCTAGGGGAGGCTAAGTGACATATCCAAGATCTCATAGTCAGGATGCAAACTCAGGTCTCATGACACTGTAGAGGCCCTTCTATAAGGGCTAGTGTCAGCCTTTTTCTCTTCAGTGACTTTGGAAGAGTCCTCTCAGGGCCAGGAAACCCAAAGACTATTTTGTGGCTTAGCCTGGTAGATGCCCTCCATGATGCTGACCTCTAAAAGTCATCCTGAAAAATCTCTCATGCCTTCTTACTCAGTTAGAAAAAATAAAATCACGTCTTTATTTTTCACCCTTGGCAAATATTAGAGTGTACTTTTCCTGAGTAAATAATTGTTCTTTGTGTTTAATTTCTATTGTGTATTCACAGTTTCCGTTTATGGGCAGAGTCATGGTTTAAAATAAGCCAACCTCATACAATTTCATGTTCAATACCTTCCCTTTTCTTTACAGGTTGTGAAAATGCTGGACTATTTCTTGGGAGTATTGGCAGAGAAGCTAGGTAGTGCTGTCACATATACACACAGAACAATCCAGGAATTTTGATCAAAGATACAGACCAGCTGGAATCCAGATTTAGGTGCAAATAACTTTCAGTTAGTGCTCATGGGAGGCAACTTAGATACTTCAGTCAGCTGACTGCCCGGATCCTCCTGCATCTTGGAAAACTATAGGTTGAAAGTGTTAGAGTGCTGGTTTCCAGTCAGAGACTAATAACTGCAGAGTAGAATCCAGAGATGCACAGTTGGTTAAAACAATCCTTTAGAGTGCTTTGTATGACAGAGGTCTGGAGGCTTCCCCAGATCTCAGCCAAATATTTCCTACATCTTTGAAAGGTCTGGACTGCAGACCTCAGAAAAATATGGAAAGCTCTTTCTTGGCACTATACTCGAGACTCCTGAGGAGATAGGAAAACCATGATTTCTTTATTTTGTATAAGAAGAAAGAGAGCTGAAACCGGTTTGGCTCAGTGGATAGAGCATCGGTCTGTGGACTGAAAGGTCCCAGGTTTGATTCAGGTCAAGGGCATGAACCTTGCTGTGGGCACATCACCAGTAGGGGGCGTGCAAAAGGCAGCTGATGTCTCTCATCCATGTTTCTAACTCTGTCCTTCTCCCTTCCTCTCTGTAAAAAAATCAATAAAATATATAAAAAAAAAAAGAAAAGAAAAGAAAGAGAATTTCTGTGACTGGAAATAGAACTATTGTTATAACCAGGACTTTTATTATTAGGAAGGTTTGGCATAGGAAATGTCTGTTAAAGAGTTCCTTTATGTCCTTCCTCATTGATCTTACTTATATTTCACTTCATTTCTGGGGCAGGGAATTAAACCAAATTGAAACTTGTATCAAAACTATAACCACCACACTAACTTACTAACCCTGAAGCAAAGGTAGATCAATTAATCGATATTAATTTAGGGCACAGGCTAAATGAAAGAGTTTAAAAAAACATTTTTTTTCTCTTTGAAATCCTAATGGATAGGTTTAAAATAAACCTTTCTTATTTTTTTGATCAAGAGCATCAAAATATTCTCAGAAATAAACAGAACAAAATGTATGGATTTTAAATTCCAAGGTCTGTGATCAAAGGGAGAAACTGGGATCATTGCTTGGGCAGCTAAAATGGTATGTCTTGTTACCTGAGATATTGGGGAGATTAATAAACTTACTTTACTTACTTTAATTATTTTACTTTTTGTAGCTGTGGCTTATTTGTTGCCAGGGCCCCCACCCCTTGCCTTCAGGAAGTTGTCTGAGACTTGGGTTGGCTCTCACAGTCTCCTGATGCTGTATTGTCCTTAGAATGGGTTGGAAACTATTAACCAATCACATCGCTGTTCTGTGTACTCCTATTAGCTCCTGAAGCTTACAAAGCAGAATAAGTACAGCTCCAGCTTCCTGAAAACATAAGAGAGAGGAAAAAATGTCGAATTTTCAAAAGGTATTGTGGAAAAGCTCCCCTTCTTATGCTTGCATTATTTAAAATAATTACCATAATACCTGCACTTTGCTTTCTCTGAGGAGACCTCAATTTTTTTGTACTAGGCAAAAATAAACCTCAGGACCACTTGTATGCTGAAACTTGCCGGGCAACAGGATACGTGCAGCCTGACTTTTCCATTAGTGTTCAAGTGAATGCTAGCCAAGCAGCTCACATAAGAGCCCTGTAGACTCAATGTGGCAGGAAATTACTCTGGACACTTCAGGAGACAATTGTTCTCCTTCCTCCACCCCACTTCTCTATACCAAAAGTCCACTCTGGTTACCTATATTTACTTTAGCCCAATTTGTGCTACAGATAGGAATTTCCATTTTAAAATAACAACTGGCATTTACTGAGTGTTTACAATGTGCTTGATACTGTGGCAAGTACCATATACACTCACTTAATTCATGTTTAGCACTAAGCCATGAGGGAGGCACAATCATTCTCCTTTCATGCAGGAAGAAAGTAGAGGCATCACGGTTTACACTCCTTGAGTATGTAAGCTCTGTGAGAGCCTGACTTGTTTTACTCATGCTATATTGTGAGCATCTAAAAGAATACCTGGCACTTAGTAGGTGTTCAACAAATACTTATAAAATAAGTGGATTGATGAGTGAATACTAACAACCCAAGGTCACATGACCAGGGGGGACCCAGACTCACCCAAAGGTCATATAGCTAGCTAGGACCCAGATTCAGTCTCTGACCTGATGCTCCTGCCCTTCCAGTGCTCAGCACACGGTTTCAGCAATGCTGCTACCCTGTAACCTCCAGCAGCTCAGAAGAGGAAAATGTGGTTATCTTCTCATTGTCAAATCACTGACGAGAGAGAGAGAGAGAGAGAGAGAGAGAGAGAGAGAGAGAGAGAGAGAGAGAGAAGCTGAGCTTTTCAGTCTGCAGGATGACACTGTAACCACTGAGCAAAACCTGCTAGGGCTAGAACTTTTAACCTCTCAGTGTTTCAGTTCCATCATCTGTAAAACAGAAATAAGTATTCACCGCATATAGGTATTGTGAGGGTTAAATGAAGAAAATATAGATAAAACACTGAGCACCGATGTCTTGCACATAGCAGGCATTCAGTAATAGTTGCCTTTTTCCTTCTCCCATTGAATTTGAGGCTGTTTCACCCATTTCTGGATAGGCAACAACATTCTCTGTGCTCTCCCTGTCAAGCAAAATGTGGAGAAGAAAAGCCTGGAAAAGGACACTGGCCAAGGGGGATTGAGGATGCAAATGTAGTCCATCTGTACTAACTGTTCTCCTGCAGGTAAAAAACAACATTCCTTTGTAGATATTTCAACGAGTGTGTGAAATACTCTGAGATAATTCTGGCCTTTGCGGACATGGAAAAAAACGCTAAACTGACCGAGAGCTGTGGATGCTGGACTAGAGCCTAATTAAATAGGTTATGAAATGCTGTATGTAATGTGCTCAGGCTCTAGCTGTGTTGAGGTAAGGAAGGCAGCCTTTTCAGAATATTCAGAGGAGTAGGGAGTATAATTAAACATTACAAAAGATTCAAAAGTTAAGAAAGCCTGCATTTAAAAATATAGACATATAGAGCTAAAATACTTATTTAAAAATATTCCTTACAGAGGAAAAGAATGCCTTCCTAAATTTCACCAAGATGCCTTTGAAATGTTTCTTTGAATACAGTGTGGGATTTTGTGTGGGACTGAAGAGGAATGGAGAGGGGTTCGGGGGAAAGAGGCAAGTGGGAGCTCACCTGGAGAGTGAGGTCCTGGGTCTGATGCTCGAGTAGGCTGAGCCCTGCAGCAGGAGCTAGCTTAGGCAATCAGCTCTAATTGTGAAGAAGAGAAAAAGCATAGATGTTGAAGCGCTTGCAGCAGAAGCTTCGTGTAGATTGGAGCCCTACCAGCCTGACGCAGGAGCTGCTGCTGCGGCTCACCACATGCTGCTCTGCGCTTACAGTGCATTGCTGTCTAAAGTCAGAAGAAAACGGTTCATCCCAAACAAGACACCTACCCGGAACCAAAGTAAAGTCCCACAGACTGGGAAAAGAGCTCTCTCCTACTCTCCTGTTCCCTTGCCCAAGGTCACCCCAAGGCTTAGCACTATTCCTTGATCTCTGTAAATTGCCTTGGAGATTGGAACAACAAAGAAAGTCTTTAGTGGCATGTTTTTCCTTGAAGATGACAGGTAATAAAACCAGATTTAGGAAGGGGATTTAGGAATGGGAAAGATAGAGTACATAGGAAGTATCATTTGTCTTTTTCTTTTTTCTGCCTCCTGCAAGGCTACAGAAGTAGCAGTTTGGGAGGGGTATTGGCTGTGTTTATATCTCATTTCCTTGGTACTTTGCCTGCCATCTTCTTTTATTCTGGTCTTTATATATCTTCCCACTGCTCACCCCAGCTATTTAAATTTCCTGTCTTCTCTCCTCTTCCTTCTTTTCTTGTGAGATGTTCTGAGCTTGATGGGTTTAGGGATATGCTTTTCTCAAAAGGTTAAAATTACAATTTTAAAGTTGACTTTAGGTACTCAAAGGATTAAATGCAAGAGATTTTTATTTTAAAATTAATTAAAATAGCCAAAGCCGGTTTGGCTCAGTGGATAGAGCATCAGCCTGCAGACTGAAGGGTCCCAGGTTCAAGTCCTGTCAAGGGCATGTACTTGGTTTCAGGTTTCGGGCACATCTCCAGTGGAGGGCGGGCAGGAGGCAGCTGATCGATGTCTCTCTGACTTTCTATCCCTCTTCCTTCCTCTCTGTAAAAAATTAATAAAATATATTTTTAAAATTTATTAAAATATTTTTAAATATTTAAAGTATCTGAAAGTTTTTAAAGAATTGAATACCTTTTGAGATATCTTACTGCAGATTGGGTTATAGCAAAAGGAGGGCTATGCATGCCAGCAACGGAGATCTTGGTAGATCTCACACAAAGTAAATACATTTGTCTTTAGTTAATACCAGGATAGTCCTAGAGACGATTGAAGAATAATTTGGAGATAACCTAGTATTTTCCTGTGAGAGTGATAACTGACTAAATTATCAACCCTGTATTTTTATAATACGATTATCAAGTTTAATAAGAATCTAAAGATATCATTTATGTCTCAGTACTAAGTACCAAAAATCAACTTTAAAATTTTAACGCACAGTTAAACCAAAGCATTTGGTATTCCCCTATTGTCAAACACTCTTCTCCTTCTATAACATATTTAGGAAAGTGACAAGGATACAAAATCCATAATAGTTTTCATAATATAACTACATGTCTAATGTTAATTATTTCATTGGGTGATATCTTTAGGTAATATACCTTTTCTCTTTTCCTGAAACCTGTTCACTTCTGTTTCTGCACATCTTGGTTTGTTCATTTATTTCAGACTCTGAGTGCCAACAAGCACATGGTGCTGCGCAGTGAGCATTAGAAACACAGTGATGAGTAGCCAGACCTGGCTAGGTCATCCTAGAACATAACATCTACTTGTTCCTTAAGTGCCTTGTTTCTTAATAGCCTTACAATGACTTCAAAGAAAATAACTAATTTTTTCTTTTTACTTGGATATCAATACTTTCAACCATAGCAATGCTAGTCTCCCAAATATTATGAATCTTACTTGAAGGCAGAGACAGTTTGGCTTGTAAGAGCATACCTTGAAATTAATAATTTATCAAGCGTTGTAAAGTATTTACAAGCTGTGAATTATTAGGTAAGTTCTATCATAAGTAAAACCCCAATGAAATCTTTGAGGAATATATAGGGTATATACACATACATTTTCAATTTTGAGTTAGATTTTTTTTAATGCAACAGTTTTATTTTCATTACCTTGTTTAATCTTCATGCATTCTTATAAGTTATATATACTTATCATGCTCATTTTACAGATGAGGGAATTTAGATGACTCAAGGACATACATGTAAGATTCCAGTAGTTGAATCCAGGCAGTCTGGTCCCAGATTCTGTACTTTTCATTATTCCACTTTGTATTATTTTATTATCATTAGAGGCCCCATACATGAAGATTTGAGCAAGAATGGGCCTGGCTGCTGGCAACGCCTTTACTCAGACCTGGAGCTGCCTTTCCACCTTCCCACACTGCCCAGAGGCTCAGAGCGGCACAGAACGCCTGTCCCTGACCACTCGGTGCCTGCGTATGCAAATTAAGCCCCCATTTTTTTTGTCTGGTGGTGTCATGAAGGTATGGTTAATTTGCATCTTACTCTTTTATTAGTGTAGATTTAAAAATTGAATTTGTGATATTAGTCCACAAAAAATCATAGAAGTTTCAAGTGTACAAACCAACAAAACATCATCTGCACACTGCATCATATGCCATTGCCCTGAGTCTCTTTTCCATTCCACTCTCTCTTTTGCCCAACTCCAACTACTCCCATCCCTCTTCCCTGTGTCTGTCACCACACTGCTGTCTGTATCTCTGTGATATACAGTATGTGTGTATATCATATTGTGTGTATGTGTGTCTCTGTGTGTGTGTGTGTATATATGTATATATATATGTGTATATATATATATATATAATAAAAGCATAATATGCAAATTGACTGTATCTCCACTATACCCACAAACCACACTCACCAGCCACGCTCACCAGCCAATCAGAGTGAGTATGCAAATTAAACTAACCAAGATAGCTACGGCCACAGAGAGCACAGAAGAGAGGCCTGGGTTGCCCCTGGTGATGGAAGAAGCCAAGTTTTCCACAAAGCCTGCCCTGGGGAGGTTAAGGCAACAAAGTTACAATGGCTGTTCCAGCAGAAGGCTTAGCTTGGCTCCAGGCTACAAAGTTTCAATTGTAGAAAATAAATAAATCCCAGATATCAGGGCTTCCACTTGGGTAGCTGGGGGGCGTCGTCTGCCTGCAAAACACCACAGACCCCTCACCCAGGCCACCCCACGCCCCAAGGGAGACCCCACCTGATCCAGGATACCTTTCAGGGCAAACCAGCTTGTTCCTCCCCATGCAGCAGGCCTCTATCCTATCTAATAAAAGAGTAATATGCAGATTGACCATCATTCCAACACACAAGATGGCTGTCTTCATGTGGTCAAAGAACCTACCCCCATGTGGACACAAGATGGCCACCCCAAGATGGCCAGCAGGGGAGGGCAGTTGGCAGGGACCAGGCCTGCAAGGGAGGGCAGTTGGGGGGTGATCAAGCCTGCAGGGGAGGGTAGATAAGGGTGACCAGGCTGGCAGAGGAGGGAAGTTGGGGGTGACTGGGCCTGCAGGGAAGGGCAGTTGGGGGTGACCAGGCCCATAGGGGAGGGCAGTTAGGGGCAAACAGGTTGTCAGGGGATCAGTTAGACATCAATCAGGCTGGCAGGGGAGTGGTTAGGAGGTGATCAGGCTGGCAGACAGAAGCATTTAGGGGCAATCAGGAAGGCAGGCAGGTGAGCAGTTGGGACCCAGCAGAACTGGATTGTGAGAGGAATGTCCTCCCTGGATCAGGCCTAAACATGCAGCCAGACATCCCTCAAAGAGTCTCAGATTAGAGAGGGAGCAGGCTGGGCTAAAGGACACCTCTCACCCCTCATGCATGAATTTTGTGCACCAGGCCTCTAGCATGTGTGTGTGTGTGCTTGTGTGTGTTATTGCTTAATCCCTTCATCTTCTTTTATCCATCCACTCAAACTTTTCTCTCCCTTAACAGCTGTTGGTCTGTTCTATATATCCATGCCTCTGTTTCTACTTTGTTCATCAGTTTATTTTGTTCATTAAATTCCACATATAAGTGAGATCATATGGTATTTGTCTTTGTCTGACTGGCTTATTTCCACTTAGCATAATAATCTACAGATCCATCCATGCTGTCACAAATGGTAGGATTTCCTTTGTTGTTGTTGTTGTTGTTATGGCAGAGTAGTATTCCAACTTTTTAAAAATCTTTGTTTTTTAAAGTATTGCAGATGTCCCCTTGTTTTCCCCATTGACCCTTTCTAGCCTGCCCCACCCACCACCAGGCCTTCACCACACTGTTGTCTGTGTCTATGAAATGCATATATGCATGCTAGAGGCTCGATGCATGAAATTTGTGCATGAGTAGGCCTTCTTTCCCCCAGCTGCCAGCACTGGCATCTCTCTGGCACCCAGGACCCACACTTCCCCCCAGCACCTGGGACTCGGCCTTCACTCTGGCCATTGCAGGCACCTGGGACCCGAGCTTCCCTTGCAGCCCCGGCTTCATCCGGAAGGATGTCTGGTCTAATATGCTAATTAGACCGTATGTCCTTCCGGATGCATCTGGGGCTGCAAGGGAAGCCTGGGTCCTGGGTGTCAGAGGGAAGCTGGTGCCCACAGCCAGGGGGAGGAAGGCTTACTCTTGCATGAATTTCATGCATCGAGCCTCTAGTTATAGATAACTTCTTTGTTTGATCTCTTCCCATCCACCCACTCACCCCTGACTTCCCTCTAAAATTTGACTGTCTGTTCTGTTTCTATGTCTCTGAATCTGTTTTGGTCATCAGTTTATTCTGTTCTTTAGATTCCACATATGAATGAGATCATGTGATACTTATTTTTGACTGGCTTATATCACAGAGCATAATACTCTCCAGTTCCCTCTATGTTGTCTTAAGCAGTAAGAGATCCTTCTTTTTTTTACTGCTGCATATATAAATTTATGGGCATTTGGGCTGTTTTCAGATCTTGGCCATTGTAAATTATGCTGCTATGAACATAGGAGTGCATACATTCCTTCGAATCAGTGTTTCTGGTTTCTTCGGATATATTCCCAGAAGTAGGATTCTTGGATCAAAAGGCAGTTCCATTTTTAATTTTTTTAGGAAACTCCCCACTGTTTTCCACAGTGGTTGCATAGTCTACTTACCCACCAACAGTGCACAAGGATTCCCTTTTCTCCACATCCTCGCCAACATTTGTTGTTTCTTGATGTATTGATGATAGCCATTCTGACAGATATGAGGTGATATCTCATTTTATATATTTTTAAAAATATAGATGTTTTTTTAAAATATATTTTATTGATTTTTTTACAGAGAGGAAGGGAGAGGGATAGAGAGCTACAAACATCGATGAGAGAGAAACATCTATTAGCTGCCTCCTGCACGCCCCCTACAGGGGATGTGCCCGCAACCAAGATACATGCCCTGGACTGGAATCGAACCCAGGACCTTTCAGTCCACAGACTGACGCTCTCTCCACTGAGTCAAACTGGTCTTGGCTAGATGTGTTTTTTTTTTATTTCAGAGAGAAAGGGACAGGGAGAGAAGCATCAATGATGAGAGGGAATCTTTGATTGGCTGCTTCCTGCATGCTCATTATTGGGGATCAACCCTGCAATCTGGGCATGTTCCCTGACCAGGAATCAAACCCTGACCTCCTGGTTCATGGGTTGATGCTCAATCACTAAGCCACACTGGCTGGGCTCATTGTGGTTTCAGTTTTCATCTCTTTGATGATTAGGGACATTGAGCATTTTCCCATATGTCTATTGCCCATCCTCTTTGGAGAAGTGACTGTTCAGGTCCTTTGCCCATTTTTTAATTGGATTGTTTGTCTCCATGGTATTGAGTAGTATGAGTTCTTTATATATTTTGGAAATTAATGCCTTATCAGATGTATCATTGGAAATATGTTCTTCCATTCAGTGGGTTCCCTTTTAATTTTTTTGATGATTTCTTTTGATGTGCAAAAACTTTTCAATTTGATGTAGTCTCATTTGTTTATTTTTCCCCTCTGTTTCCCTTGCCTGAAGAGATATATCTGCAAAAATATTGCTATGTGAGATGTCTACGATTTTACAGCCTGTTTTCTTCTAGGATTTTTATGGTTTTGCAACTTACATTTAAGTCTTTAATTCATTTTAATTTCATTTTCATGTACAGTGTAAGTTAGTGTTCTACTTTCATTTCTTTGCATGTGTCTGTCCAATTTTACCAATAGCAGTTATTGAAGAGACTTACTGGACCCCATTGTGTGTTCCTACCTCCTTTTCAAATATTAACTGACCATAAAGGTGTGGGTTTATTTCTGGACTCTCTATTATGTTCCACTGTTTTGATTACAATGTTTGTGTTATATAGTTTAATATTAGGTAGTGTAATATCTCCCACTTTTTTTCTTTTTCTTTTAAGATCTCTGAGGCTATATGGTTTTTTTTCTGGTTCCATATAAGTTTTTGGAATATGTGTTCTAGATATGTGGAATATTTTAATAGGATTTTCATTGAATCTGTAGATTGTTTCAGATAGTATGGACATTTTAATGATGTAAATTCTTCCATGAATATGGTGTATGCTTCCACTTATTTGTACCTTCTTCAGCTTCTTTCTTCAATGTCTTATAATTTTCTGAGTAAAGATCTTTTTACATCCTTTATTAAATTTATTTCTGTGTACCTTATTTTTCTCATTGCAATAGTAAAGTGGGGTTTTTTAAAATTCTTTTTCTGATAGTTCATTATTTATTTAATAAAAAAATGCCACAAATTTCTGAATATTAATCTTATATCCTGCTACTTTGCCATATTTATCAATTAGATCTAGTAGTTTTTTTGGTGAAGTCTTTAGGGTTTTCTATGAATAAACATTATCATATCATCTATGAATAATGACAATTTAATCCTTTTAAATTTGGATGCCTTTTATTTCTGTGTCTAGAACTTCCAGTACCATGTTGAATAAGAGTGGTGAAAGCATATGACTCTAGCAAAGATGTCCCCTCTCACCATTCCTTTTCAACACTGTGCTAGAAATTATAACTAATGCAATAAGAAAAGGAAATAAATGGTATAAGATTGAGAAAGAAGACATAAAATGGTCTTTGTAAATTACAGCATTGTCTATGTTGAAAATAAAAAATAATTGTCAAGCTCTGGCTGGGTGACTCAGTTGGCTGGAGTGTCATCCTGTACACCAAAGGGTCTCAGGTTCAATTCCTGGTTAGGGACCATGCCCAGGTTGTGACTTCTATCCCTAGTCAGGGTGCTTACATAGGAGGCAACCAATGAATTTTTCTCAGATATCTCTCTCTCTCTCTCTCCTTTCCTTTCTCTCTCAAAAAATAAAAATTAAAAAAAAAAAGATAGAGATAGCATGGAAGGACCTGGAAAGTATTACGCTAAGTGAAATAAGCTAGTCAGAAAAAGGCAAGTATCACATGATCTTACTTATATGTGGAATCTAATGAACAAAATAAACTGATGAACAAAACAGACACGGAAGCATGGAACAGACTGATGAACCTCAGAGACAAGGAGGGGAGATTGTAGGAAGAGATTAACCATATAACTTATATGCATATATACATAGCCCATGGACAGACAATAGTATAGTGAAGGCCTGGAAGGGGTGGGAGCAGGTTGGAGGGGGTCAATAGGAGAAAAAGGGAGGTACATCTGTAATACTTTCAACAATAAAAATAAATATATATTAAGAGAATTAGAAGACAAGCCACAGAGTGAGAGAACATATTTATAAAAATACATATGATAGTTATTCAAAATATAAAAAGAACTCTTAAAACTCAATAATAAGAAAACAAATACCTTAGTTAAAAAAATGGGCCAAAGACCTTAAAAATTACCTCATCAAAGAAAATATACAGATGGCAAACAAACATGAAAAGATGCTCTACATCAGATATGATTAGGGAAATGGAAATTAAAACAAGATACAACTACATACCAAAATCCAGAACACTGACACCACCAAATGCTGGCGAGAATGTGGAGCAGTAGGAACTCTCATTCATCGCTGGTGGGAATGAAAAGTGCTGCAACCTCTTTGGAAGCCAGTTAGATTATTTCTTTTCTTTTCTTCTTTTTTTTTTTTTTTAGTATAAGTTTTAGTGGACAAGTCATCTTTTTTTTTAATTTAACAAAACTTGATTGCTCAGATTATTACATTTGTTCCTCTTTTTTCCCCTCATAGCTCCCCTTCACCTGGCTCGCACCCCTCCCTCTGCCTTTACCTCCCCTTACCCCCTCCCCCACATTGACCTCATCCATAGATGTATAATTTTTATCCAGTCTCTCCCTGTACCTCCTCACTCCTTTTCCCCTGAGAATTCTCAGTCCACTCCCTTTCTATGTCCCCGATTCTATTCTATTCTATTTATTCTGTTCATCAGATTTTTAATTCACTTGATTTTTAGATTCACTTGTTGATAGATATGTATTTGTTGTTCATAATTTTTATCTTTATCTTTTTCTTATTCTTCCTCTTCTTAAAGAGTGCCTTTCAGCATTTCATATAATCCTGTTTTGCTGTTGATGAACTCCTTTAGCTTTTTCTTATCTGTGAAGCTCTTTATCTGCCCTTCAATTCTGAATGATAGCTTTGCTGGGTAGAGTAATCTTGGTGGTAGGTTCTTGCTATTCTTCATTTTGGATATTTCTTGCCACTCCCATCTGGCCTACATTGTTTCTATTGAGAAATCAGCTGACAATTGTATGGGTGATCCTTTGTAGGTAATTAATTGTTTGTCTCTTGCTGCTTTTAATATTCTCTCTTTGTCTTTTGCTCTTGGCATTTTAATTATGATGTGTCTTGGTGTGGTCCTCTTTGTATTTCTTTTGTTTGGGGCTCTGTGCACTTCCTGGACTTGTAAGTCTATTTCTTTCACCAGGTGGGGGAACTTTTCAGTCATTATTTCTTCAAATAGGTTTCTAGTACCTTGCTCTCTCTCTCTCTCTCTTCTGGCACCCCCATAATTCTGATATTGGTATGCTTGAAGTTGTCCCAGAGGCTCCTTACACTATCTTCACATTTTTAGATTCTTTTTTTCTTTTTTCTTTTCCAGTTGAGTGTTTTTTGTTTCTTTGTATTTCAAATCTTTGACTTGATTCTTGCGTTCATCTAGTCTGCTGTTAGGTTTCTGTATAATATTTTTTATTTTAGTCAGTGTATATTTAATTTCTAGTTGGTCCTTTTTCATCTCCTCTTGGGTCTCATTAAATTTATCCATTTTTTCTAAGAAATTCTTGAAAAACCTATAACTGTGGTTTTGAACTCTGTATCCAGTTGTTTCTTTTCCTCCATTTCTTTTGTTTGTGATCTGTTCCTTTGTCTCCACATTTTCACTGCTTCTCTGAGTTGGTAAAGTAGCTTTGTGTGCTAGGTGTCCTATATGGCCCAGTAACTCTGTCTCCCCAGTTACCTGAAATGGGCTCTCTTGGTGCACCCCTTTGTGGACTGTGTGTACAGCCTTATGGTAGTTAAGTCTTGTTTGTTGTTGGTATCACTGGGGGAAATTGACCTCCAGGCCAATTGACTGTGAGGATTAGCTGTGTTTATGCCAGGAGAACTTCTGTGCTGGAGTCAGCCTTATGAGACAAGACTTGCAAAACTGCAAAAGCCTCTGTGCTCAACTTGGATGGGGTGGAGTCTCAGGGCTGAGCAGATAGCCTTGGCTCCCTGTCAGCCCTGTCCTACGAAGCCCCTGGGTCAGTGTCCCTTGGTAATTGCTGCAGCCCCTTCTGTGCGCTAGCATGTGCACAGTTGGGAGGTCCTGTCTCCCTCTTGCTAGAGAAAGCTAGAGACACAATCAATGTTCGTGTGCCTCCAGACCTCTGCCTTTTCATGGCTCTCCTAAGTTTCCGTGCACTACTCCCTTTGCATGGCAGTTCAGACTAACCCCATATGAGTCTCACCCGGAATTGGGGTTCAGAGCAGTAGGATCTGGGGTTCAGTGCAGTCAGGTGTTTCTGTCTCCCTTTTGCTAGAGGAAGCCAGCCAGGCACTCTGGCGTCCCTGTCCTCTCCAGGCATGTATTTCCTACCTCAGCTTTTTGCAGCTCTTCTGATTCTCCATGAGTTTCTCTCTTTCTTCTAGTTGTAGAATTTCCACTCAGCCCACTTTCCTGTGGTTCTGGATGATGTCCATTCTGTCTTTTAGTTGTAGTTTTGAAATTATTGTGCGAGGCAGCAGTTTAGGTGTTTATTATGCCACCATCTTGGTTTCTCTTCCACTTAGATGATTTCTTAGAGAAATAAACATACTCTTATAATGCAATCCAGCAGTCATGTTTCTTGGCATTTACCCAAAGGATTAAACTTAGATCCATCCATGACTTGCATACGGATGTTTATAGCAGCTTATTAATGATTGCTAAAACTTGGAAGCAATCACAATCTTCTTTAGTAAGTGAATGGTTAAACTATGCTATATCTAGACAATGGAATATTATTTAGCAATAAAAGGAAATGATCTATCAAATTATAAAAGGACACGGAGAACATTATTAAGTGAGAGAAGCTAATCTGAAAGGCATACTGTATGATTCCAATATATGACATTCTTGTAAAGGAAAACTATGAAAACAATAAAAAAGACCAGTCGCTGAAACCAGTTTGGCTCAGTGGGTAGAGCGTCGATCTGTAGACTGAAAGGTCCCAGGTTCGATTCCGGTCAAGGGCATGTACCTTGGTTGCGGGCACATCCCCAGTAGGGAGCATGCAAGAGGCAGCTGATTGATGTCTCTCTCATTGATGTTTCTAACTATCCCACTCCCTTCTTCTCTGTAAGAAATCAATAAAATATATTAAAAAAAAAAAAAAAAGACCAGTGGTTGCTGGTAGGGAAAGGGGCAGGCACAGATGAATAGGTGGAGCACCAAGAATTTTTAGGGCAATAAAAACACTGTATATTATAATGGTGGATAAATGTCATTATGTATATGTCTGAACTCATAGAATGTATAAATACAAACCATGAATTCTAAAGTAAACTATAGACTTTGGGTGATTATGATCTGTCAATGTAGATTTATACCTGGTTAAAAAAATACAATTCTGATGAATGATGTTGATATGGGAAAGGCTATAGATGTGGGCGGACAGGATATATGGGAAATATCTGTACACTCCTATCAATTTTGTTGTAAATTTAGACCTGCTCTAAAAAAAAAAAACACCACCTTTTTTTTTTTTTTTTAAATTGATGTTAGAGAGAGAGGAAAGAAGGAGGAAAGAGAGAGAGAGAGAGAAATCCACAAACACATCATATCAATGTGTGAGAGAAACACCAATTGGTTTCCTCCTGCATGCACTCTGAATGGGGATTGAACCTGCAACCTGGATATGTGTTCTGCCTAGGAATTGAACCAGTGACCTTTTAGTGTACAGGAAGATGCTCAACCATTTGACCCACACCATCCAGGGCTAAAAGAATCAAGTCTTTTAAAACTATCAAGTCTTTTTAATCAAGGGTGCCTTCCTAAAAGTGATTCCTTCCTGTTGGCCATCAAGTTCCTTTCCTTTTGTCCAGCTGGTGTAGGTAGGTGATTGAGCTTAGACCTATGAACCAGTAGGTTGTGGTTCATTTCTCAATCAGGGCACATACATGGTTGCGGGCTCTATCCTCAGTGTGGGACATGAGACAATCAATGATTCTCTCTCATCATTGATGTTTCTATCCCTGTCTCCCTTTCTCATCGTCTCTAAAATCAATACATATTTATAAAGTTCCTTTCCTTTTGAACATTTTTTTTCTCATCGGTAATTCTGTTTTACATTTAGTAATTCTGAGCTTGCATATTCATTTTTGCTTCTCAGCACAGCTCTATATGTCTTACAGAAAATGAAGTACTAAAAATAGAGGAAGAAAAAGATAAAACAAGACATATGAGATCTTAATGGGGCTATAAGTAGAAAACATATCTCATAACGAACCTCTACTGGAAAGTTGAGAGGCTCATTTGTAAACTTTCAGAGTCTTTTACATCATATCTGTATGTCTTAACTAACATTTGCTAACAGTCATTGAACAAATTTCATCATGTGCCTGTAGATTCTAATTTTCCCTCAGTTTTGCAATAAATACACTCAATAATTCTGCCAAAACACAGTCTCTTGTGAAGATAAATTTAATAAAAAGAACAGTGAAAGGAGGAAATTGAACTTATTCTAGTTTTGGCTTGGTATTCAGTAGAACCCTCAATCTGATTTTCTTTTAATACTAGTAAACTATGCCAATTCACTACAAAACACACACACATACAAAAAAAAAAAAACAAACCCAACACACACACACACACACACACACTCACACACTCAAACACAAAACCCTACAACAACTCTGAATCAATGTTTGACAATCTAATAATAGACTCCTTGGCTAAATATTTCTATTCCTTCGTCAGTGGTTACTGTCATATAAACCCAGATTTTCCATTCTATTTTCTGTTTGGCCTAGAACAAGTAGCTTGCCAGCTGTATCTAGTTTAAGAATCCTTCTGGAGTCTATTATTATTATTTGCCATTATCGGTCATCTATTACCCTTCTGGAGTTTATTATTATCCTTCCAGCTTCAATTCTTCCTTTAAATTGTTTTATACCAATGGGCAAGTAGTTTAATCCCAGGGGAGAATATGATTTTGTGACCTAATCCAGGCTTCAGTAGATTGCACTATTTCAATTTAATAACAGTGAAGGGAAATGCAAGGCATAAAAGTCACTGCCCTCAAGGATATATGCATCTAGTTATGGAAGAAAAAAAGAAAAACAAACCACCACAACTACCACATTAGGTTACTAAGTGCTTAATGTAGGGGTTTGAATATGTGCTATAGGAATTCAGAAACAGGAGAAATCACTGTGGGCTGGAGAACTCAGAAAAGATTTTGTAAAATAAAGGAGACTGGAGGATAAATAGGATTCCAAGAGGAAGGCACAGATAGGAGGGCAGTCCAGGTGGAAGGAATTGTATAATGAGGCACAGAGATGGAAAGGCATAGGAATACTTGATGGAAATGATGGTTAGAACAGAGGAGTAGTTAGAGAGCAAGGTTTGAGTTCAGAAATGGGAGATGAGTTTGGAAATACTGGGTGGAATAAATAGTAGTAGAGCTTGAATTTGGAGTCTGTTGTATGAGATGTAGGTAACTATGTTTAAGCAGGAGAGAAACATATATATTTAAGCCCACTTTTGATGGTTCTCGTGTCTTCCCAGCACTAAAATTTTAATTTACTAAGTACAATTTATTCAATTATGTCTGCCTCTTCCTGGAACTAGATACATCTCTGAATCCATCTCCCATTCTCTGGTTGTTTGTTAATCCTCACCAAAGGATATTTTCCCATGATTTTTAGAGAGAGTGGAAGGGAGGGTGAGAGAGAGAGAGAGAGAGAGAAACATCAATGTGGATAAACACATTAATTGATTGCCTCCTGCACACACCTGATCTGGGGTTAGGGTTGAAGCTTGCAACAAAAGTATGTGCCCTTAACCAGAATTGAACCTGAGACCCTTTAGCCTGCAGGCCAATGAGGTATTCACTGAGAAAACTGGCTAAGGCTCTCATTTTTTTTGAGGGTATACTTAACCACAATTCAGAGCCTTGAAAAGACACTATTGTATTTGCTTTGCTGCTGGAGATGTCCAGGTAAGAACATCTAACTTCACTCTCAGTTATTAAGCTATCTGAAATCAGTGGGGGTGAGACATAAACTTTAGGACCCTAATGTTTGATATTTAGTTTTTCTTTATTTTTTCCTATATAAAAGTTTTTAAATAGGAAAAAATAAAGGAGAGAAGAAAGGAGAAGAAGAGAGAGAGAGAGAAAAAAAACATTGATGTGAGAGTGAAACATTAATTGGCTGCCTCTTGCATACCCCCTACTGAAGATGAAGCCTGCAACCAGGGCCTGTGTCCTATCCAGGAATCGAACCAGCAGCCTTTGGTGCACGGGAGGATGCTGAACCAAACTGAGCCACATTGGCCAACTCTTCATTGGCAAGAAACAGGCCAGTTTTCTTTTGGTGCTGTAAAATGCCTCCCAGAGAGGTGCTAATAAAAAGATGGTCCTGCCAAAACTGGTTTGGCTCAGTGGATAGAGCGTCAGCCTGCGGACTGAAAGGTCCCAGGTTCGATTCCGGTCCAGGGCATGTACATTGGTTGCGGGCACATCCCCAGTAGGAGGAGTGCAGGAGGCGGCTGATGGATGTCTCTCATCGATGTTTATAGCTTTCTATCCCTCTCCCTTCTTCTCTGTGAACAATCAATAAAATATATTTTAAAAAAAAAAAGATGGTCCTACTGAGAACTGCTTGTGTCTCAGAACAGAAATGTCTGAAGTTGGTTGTTCATGGGAAGAGGAGCAGGAAAACAACCACATACACTCCTTTGGATCTGCTATCTTTCTGAGTGACTCAATACTGGGAGTCACAAAGATAACCAACCTCGTGGTCTAGCTAGAGAAAGATTTCCTTTTCTTATAACCAGCCCTATACTAACCAGGTCACAGCATCCTGCATTCATGGTTTCACAAAGCCCTGCTTTCATCCTAATTGGAGGCTGATCTCTATTCAGGACCTTTGTTGTTGATGACCACCGAATAAAAGGAAAGGGATCTGATGTTGGCTGGGCCAGGATGGGCAGAACTGTGAAGCGTAAGTCTCCTAGTTTCAAAACGAGGCTCTCTACTGGCCCATCATAGCCTCTAAAGCTAGGAGAAGCAGCTCCTACTTTCTCCCAGTTTTAGGTCCTCCCAAAATGTCAATCCTGTTCTGTTTGTTTGGAGGTTGTGACACATCTCTATAATCTTGTTGTATAAATCTTATGAATTTAAAATATTGTGTTACATAGCAGAGGAAGTGTGATCAATAGGTTGACCTTTTGATGCTGGGAAAATTGTGGTATGCAAATAGCCACTGTTTTGAGTATATATAATTTATCTGTTTAGAATTTTAGAGCAAGCAGATTTTACCCTGTACAGCTCTCACTTTACAAATGAGAAAATTGAGGTTCATGGACAGCAACCAATATGGTGACCAACCAACTATCCAGATTGCAATGCTTTAAGTGGGAAACTGGGGAAGCCCAAAGCAGATGAGGATATCAGTCATCCAACAACCAGTTGACTAGCTCAAATTTTCATACACTGCAGACTAAAATCCATGCTTTCTATCTTGTAGTATAAGGTCTTTTATCTGACAACATAATGCAATAAAAATTATCTCCTCACTCATGAGTAACATATTAAAATGCTAGAGTACTGTAATATTAGTTTGACTTTATGTTTTAGGACAGTGGTTGGCAAACTCATTAGTCAACAGAGACAAATATCAACAGTACAATGATTGAAATTTCTTTTGAGCCCAAAACCAACTTCTGTGCATAGGCCATGAAGTTTCAATTGCATTGAACATGTGCGCCCGCACTTGGTATTTTGTGGAAGAGCTACACTCAAGGGGCCAAAGAGCCGCATGTGGCTTGTGAGCCGCAGTTTGCCGACCACTGTTCTAGGATGTTTATGAAAGTCTTCTCCCACTTCTGATGTAGGCCATCATATCCCTAAGAACTCTGAATTAGAACATAAAATTTTAGCCTAATTAAAATGTACTAAGGCTATTTCTGTTTTCATTGGATGGAGAAAAAAAATCGATGAAGTATATTGAGGTTAGCCAAAAACAGATTTGTTCTGGAAATTCATTTAGGATTATAGTTAAAGGTTCTAAAATATATGAGGCTCAGATAAAAGACATAAAGCAATGGTTAGGTTTTCTGTTCTATTAATAAAAATTGGAACAATTAACCCAAGCATTGTTATTAACAATTCTTCTGGCTCAAATTCTTGTTGATGTAGTTAGAAAGCAGTGAAGTCAGTTAATGCCTACAGTTTTCAAATTGCCTCACTAACATATAGGCACAACTTCTGTGGCTCCGTGTGATAAGGGTAAAATGCTAAAAACCGAGGTTGATAAAACTTGCTGAATCTGTGTGAAGACAGAATTTATCTACTCCTTAAATATTAGTGATCTGTTGGATTCCTCTTAATCACTATTTTCTTCTCAAACTACATGCTGTCTTGGGGGCAAACTCATCTTCATCCATGACCTCACCTACTATTTATAACAGGATGAGTGAATGTACTGCATGTCCGCTATCACCTCTGGCCTATGCCCATGGTATACATTGCTGCTTTGTCCCGATACCCTGTATACCTCAACACACGTCTTAAATCTAATCCCTAGACTGATCAAAATTGGTACCAAATCTATTTTCAAACCCACAATTCATCAGTCTTGGACCCAGATGAACCCCAAAGCTGTGTTTCTGAATGTCTCACAGACTATCTCTACCTAGATGAACTAAATACCTCGATTTCAACATGTCCAAGCAAAATCCTTCTTTTTACCCCCAAACCTGCTTCTTCTCTGTCTTCCTTGCACTTTCACTCCAATTACTCACCAAAACCTCACTTTATTTCTTTGAATCCTTTTTACTCCTGCTACCTTCATACCTACTGTCACTGCTTTGTTCAGATCTTGTAAAACCTGCTTACTTACATAGTGCTGTAAGAAGGATTTCTCTCAAAACCATAAATCTGACCACATCATTCCTCTACTTATCAATCCCTATAAAGACTCTCCCATGACGGTTGGAATTCATTTCAAGCCTCTCACCTCAGTTTATAAGATCCTTTTCACTCGTCTGTACCTACCTTTCCAGAGGTGCTGACTTCTTTCCTGTTTTTATATTTTCTGAAGTTTTCACTCAGTTATTTGTCTTTCATAAAGACACATATTTTGTCTTGTTTTATTCATCAAAACTTTATTATTTTTTGCTTTCCTATTTTATAATTACCTTCTTTTATTTCTAATTTTTTGTCTTTATTAACTTTTAAAATTTGATATGTAGATAATTTATTTTTAGTTTTAATGTTCTCATAAATGTTTTTACTGCTCTGGGTTTTCTTTTGTATATTGCTTTGGTCACATTCTATAATTCATGTTCTCCTTGTCATTCTGCTCTAACTTATTTATACTTTTGATTTTTACTTTGGATTTTACTCAGGATTTATATTACAGAAAAATGCTTAACAATTTTCAAGTAAATAAATATTTTTTTCCTTTTTTTGTTGTTTATTTATTATGAATTAGAGTGAGAAAAATATGGCTGAAATAAATTTCCTATCTTGAAATTATGGAGCATTCATGTATATGTGTGTGCTGATTAATCATGGCCAATCTTTGTAAATATTCCATAGAGCTGAAAAAGAATGTATTTTCTCTTACTATTAAGTATACTGTTCTCTCCATATGTATGAAGTGAAACATATTTATTGTGACATTCAGATATTCTTTCTGGAAGAATTTTTCAGTGGCACCTTTTCTGACTAATAAGAATGTTGGTGCATGGTCCCCAATGATTTCCCCTGTTCTTTTCTTTCAGTGAGATTTTGGCTAGCACAGAATTCTAGGTTCAGGATGGTTTTCAGAATTGGGAAGATACTGGTTTTTTGTTCTCTGGCTTCCCTATTTGCAGATCAGAAGTTCAGTGTTCATCCAATTATTTCCTTATGGGTAAGGCTTTGGTCTCTAACATGCTTTAGGATAGTTTCATTGTGTTTGGATTCTGAAATTTCACCAGGGCAAGCCTAGCATTGTGTTTTGTTTAAAATTTTAATTTGGGGCTTTTCATCTGAAGATCTGATAAGAGCCTTTATCTCTATTATTATTTTTATTACTTCTCCTTTCTTTTCTTTCTTTTTTTTTTTTTTTTTTTTTTTTTTTTTTTTTTTTTTTTTTTTTTTTTTTTTTTTTTTTTTTTTTTTTTTTTTTTTTTTTTTTTTAGGGTTTCTATTAAATGGGTAATTATTTTACTAGATCTTTTTCTCATGTTTCTTAGGTTTTTCCTATCATTTTCCCCCTTTTTCTTTCTGCATTCTTCTTTATCTTCCAGTTAACTATTTGACTCTTCAGCTATGTGCATTTTGCTATTATATAGTTACCCATTTAATAGAAACCCTAAAACAAAACAAAACAAAACAAAAACAAACAGAAAGAAAGGAAAGGAGAAGTAATAAAAATAATAATAGAGATAAAGGCTCTTATCAGATCTTCAGATGAAAAGCCCCATATTAAAATTTTTAACTTCTCCCTGTTGTTTTTTTTTGTATTGCAATGTGTTATTTTCTTTTGATTACAATACTCCTTCTAATCAGTTTGAGGAATTTATTATACTTATTTTGCAGCTTCATTTAATTTCCTTTGTTTATATTATTTTGTAGTTTGCTGGATTCCATGTTTTCCCTTAGGAGTTAATTCTTGTCCTTGTTCAGTTTAGACTTATTTTAAATATATATATGTTTTTTTCTGTGGGTTTTCTTCAAATATTTATACATTGTAGATGTCTGTTCCCAGAGGGAGAGGTGATTTCTAGCCAAAATAAATATCACTGCTCATGTAACACTGAAACAGGTTCTGATTGTAGGAGCTGGGTTCCAGCAGCTAGTGTGGGGAAGCCAGTGTGGGACCATCATCCCAGGCCCTCCTGTAAATATAGGCTGTCTAGTCCTTGCTTTGCTTTTCCAGTTTCCTCCACTCTTGAGTTCCCTGTGCCTCAACTGCCACTTTAGAGAGCTACCCTTATGGCTTGAATCTGAAGACCAATCAAGATCTATAGCGCTAAGTAGCCACTCTCTTCACAACAACAGGGAGTTGGGGGTGGATAATGATGTAAATATTTTGTCACTCTTACTGAATCACCTTGCCAACTGCTCTTTCCCCTAGTTCCCACTGTTTCTGCTCTTTGAATTATTTTGGTACACATTGGAGAAAACACACTGCCTTTGACCTTCTCTTTCTTCTATTTGAGATTGTGACTTCCTTAGTTTTAATAGGTTTTACTTTCAATCTGGTCTGAATGGCTATATCCTGCAGAAATTCAGTCAGTGGCGTCTCTTTCAAATTTACCACTCTGCTAAGATTTATTCTTTTTATGTATACTTTTCTGTCATCTTAGTGGGATTTTTTTTTTTTTAATCTTTTTAAGAGAGAGAGAAAAGCTTATGTTCAGTTAGCCAAACTTGAACTGGAAAATCAACTCTGTTTAAGTCTTCAATATGTAACCAGGACTTTTCAATTTCATTGTTCCTTCTGTTGAAGAATTTAAAACAAATGTCTCAAGGTTGGGTCAGAAGTATTCTGGGCTTTGCCCCAAGGCTCTTCCTTGGACATGATTAATCAGAGTCCCTTGCAGAGGCACGTATTAGATGTCTTCTTCCATGGGGTGAGAATGGGCAGACCATCTTGTCTCACCTTTCAGGGAATATAATCACAGTGTCTCAAACTTTGAACATGTTATCTCAAAATCTACTTCACATTTATCTCAGGGAATTTCAGGACCTTCATACAACAAGAACTCCAGGTTGTTTATCTTTTTATTCCAGAGTTCCTGAGGAGATGTAAGAGATTAGATCCAGGGCACATACAAAAGCAACCAGTGAATGCATAAATAAGTGGAACAACAAATCTACGTGTTGTTGTTTTTTTCTTGCTCTCTCTTCCCCTCTTCCTCTTTCCCTTCCTTCTCATTTCTCTTAAACAAACAAACAAACAGATAAATAAATAAATAAGATTAAGTCCCCTTGAATTCACTTATGTTTGTGGAACACTTTTCCACTCTTCCTAGACTTTCATGTTGATATTTCATTTGAGCCTCTTGACAAATTTTCTCAGGAGATATGGAATATTATCCTCATGTAACACATGACAAAATTGAAAATTGATCCAGACAAGTTTTTCTTTTCTTTTCTTTTCTTTTCTTTTCTTTTCTTTTCTTTTCTTTTCTTTTCTTTTCTTTTCTTTTCTTTTCTTTTCTTTTCTTTCTTTCTTTCTTTCTTTCTTTCTTTCTTTCTTTCTTTCTTTCTTTGCCAAATTATACAAATAAAATATTAAATCCTGAAATTTTTCCTCTGAGTACACCCCATGTGGATTTCTTTAATGGCTAAAGTGAGATCAATGTCCTTAGACAAAAGCTGATTTTAAGTCTAGATATGTATCCCTGAGGCTAGTCAGGAATTAAACTAGATTGCAGGGGCTGGACTCAATATTTACTGAAAATAAAAAGGGCCTGATTCTGACACATCAGATTTTTGTATTTTTAAAGGTCATAGAAGCAATTATTTCTGAAAAAAAAATTACAAGCATGATTATAGAAATTATTGCTTTAAGATGCTTGATCACCTACATTAACTCCATATTTTATCCATGTTCCCTTTGTTGGGTGTATTAGTTTTCTGTTGTTTTTAAAAGCAAACTCCCCTCAAGGTTAGTAGTTTAAAACAACCACCATTTATTATTCTTCCTAAGTCTACCAGTCAGCTGGCAGTTCTAGTGATCTGTCCAGGCTCAGCTGAGCTCAGCTGGTTTCACTCAAGTGTCTGTGTTCAGCTTGAGTGGTGACTGGGATCTGTCTACTCTACTCATTGTCTGATGGTTGGCTGGTTGGCTGTTGGCTGGAGCAGTGTCTTTCATTATTCAGCAGGCCAACCAGACTTGTTCATGTGTTAGCACCAGACGTGAAAGCTCACCAGGCTTCTTGAGCCCTAGAATTATAACTGGCCAAATGTCACTTTCACTATTTTTGTTGTTATTGTTTTTAATCTTCACCTGAAGATATTTTTCCCATTGCTTTTCAGAAAGAGTGAGAGGGAGGGAGAGAAGAAGGGAGGGAGAAAGGGAGAAAGAGAGAGAGAGAGAGGAAGGGAGAGAGAGAGAGAGAGAGAAGAGAAACATCGATATGAGAGTGGTACATCAAAAGGTTACTTCCCTCATGTACCCCAACTGGAGGCAGGGAGTGAACCTGCAACCCACGTTCGTGTCCTTGTCCTAGAATCAAACCTGCAACCCTTTGGGTCACAGGCAGATGCTTTAACCACTAAGAAACACCAGCCAGGCTCCACTATATTTTCTTGGTCAAAATAAGTCAGAAACCCAATCCAAATACAATCTTCAAAGTTGTATTGGTAGGGGCATAGATACAAAACGGTGAATATTGGCCTCATTTTTGCAAATAGTCTCTCTAGCATACCTATTTATTATACCCATGCCTCTGCTTCTGTGAATGTTAGCTGCCAAATGCTTTCTGATACCTCCCTTTTTCTGGTGAATTGCCCTCAGTAGAAGGGGCCTGCAATGTCCTAGGGATTAAGACCCATCTTTTTGTGAGGGGAAGGAGGGGCAGCTCACAGCAAATGGCTGATGGATATGGGAATACAAATGGCCAGTCCTCTTGAGGCAAGGTGGTGGGTGGTGTGATTTAAACTCCAGAGCCTCCCTGGGGATCAAGGCAAGATTAGACTTCTTCTGGGTCCAAATCCTTATTCTGCTTTTACTCTTCCCTTTTCTTACCTTTCTCACCCCTGTGCATATTTATGAGCATTGTTGCATACTTTTAGCTTAGTTGCAGTCTCTGTGAGATTTTAAAATGCTGTTTCACACTTTGATAAAAATAACAGGTAATGTTTACTGAGAGCTTACCATGCATGGCCTCTGTGCTTGGAATATAACATATCTGACCTCATTTAATCCTTGCCATGAACATATGAGTTAGCTATTGTTATCAGTTTTTATACTTTTAATGTTTTCTAAATCATTTTGTGGTTGGATTGTGTTCTTTACACTAGCAACACAAGACTTCTGAGTCTGCATAAAAATAGCCTTTGACACATGGCATGAGGAAACACCTGACAAGTCACAGACAAGACAATCTGACCTCCTTCAACCCGGAAAATCAGGCCTCACTGGGTACATCATTGGACAACATTGATAGGAGAACCTGAGGGCCAAAGAAAATTCCTGTTCAAAGCACTAAACCTGTTCAGTGACATCAGTTGGTCATTTTGATGTGTAATTCTGATATTACAAAGTGTGGTGAAGTGTAAAAGTCATTCATAGACATAGAACAAGTGTTGTGGACATTACAAGAAGATGAGAAATGAGTCAATAGCAACTGTTCAAGTGAGTAAATTCCTAATCTCAGCAGCTGTAGCAGGAAATGGGAAATCTTTTAAAAGCAGGGTCAAGGGAAAGGCCTCAATTCTTCATTAGTTGTGTGGCGATGTTTTGTCTTCTTCAGTTTAGGTGGAAATGGCCTCGAACTGGCAGGGAAAACCCAGAGAGAAAGACCAGATAAGACAGTTTGGCATGATGCTAAGCCAGAAACCAAGGCTTAGAGAGGTAAAGTGAGCTAACTAATCCCCAAAGTTACATGGCTAGAAAGTAGTATAATGGGGATTTGAACCAGGATGCTCTGCTGCCCTTGGAAGTAGCAGGAAATGAAAGAGTGGATAGCATGGTGCTCTGTAGAGAGTGCTTCCTGGGCTCCCACATTGCCGACTTCTCCTAGAGTAAAAGCAAAGCAAATTCAACAGGTGGCTTTCCAGGCAACTATTGTGATTGTACCTAGCTAAGCTAACGGCCTGCAAGTTTTATTTTTAGGAGTTATAAAAGTACTGTAGATTTGTTAATCACCCAGACGAGACATTTGAAGAGAGGGGGAGCTTGGGAGAGAGACTGGATAATGAGTGTGTTTCTGAGTTCAGTTCATTTGAAATTGCTGTTAAAACTAACAAGAAGCTGCTAAGAGGTTTAAATTTGGGAGCTTATGTAAAGAGAGTTTCTCTGTAAAGTGAGTAATTAAGACATATTCTTTCAGTGAAATAAACAGGGCTTAATTTACCAGGAGATTGGGTATCTTGTTGTATATGGGACCAGAGATTGAAAGCTGCCACTGTGCACTCTGCAAATTCCCCCAGGAGGACTCATTGGCATCCAGCCCACACGTGACCCACCTGTGTGCACTCCTATAGGAAGGAGCCACAGGAATAACTCAAGTTCCCAAAGATCATTTGTGTCGTCCAAAAGAAAAGCAGTCATGCTAGAGCCCCATGAATGCCATTTAATCTCACCATTTAGTGGATTTTTATGTGTCCCAGTATCTTGAAGACGAAGCCAACAACGGGTTTTTTTCATTTTGCCCAGCTGATCTTGGCCTGTGCTAAGCAGGCAGGCAGGGAAAGCAGGTCATTTCTATTACCTAATATGCAGGAGGTACAGTAAAGAGAAAAATGGGGAAAGAAGTGAGAGCATAAGGCAAAAGGGTTGAATGAGCTCAAAAAAGAACAATAGGGGCCTGGTGAGCAATCCGTGGCAGGCTGCCCGGAGCAGCTTCGGGAGATGGACAGAGCCCAGAAAGAGCTTTTCCTGCTTGGGGTTAAAAAAATAAATCCAACTATCCTCAAGAGGTGGTCTATTCATCCTGGACAGCATTAGTTCATTAATTTGAAAATTGCAGGTAGCAAGGAAAACAGCATTTTCTTAACACCTGAATGAATGGGCCTCTCCCTTCGACACCCACTGCACACCTGGGCTGTATTACTATTATCTTGTGTGTGGGTAGTTTCCAGAAAGTTACAATGTTGGTGAAAGCTTGAACATCCTGTTGCTTCTCTAAAACTTCTCCTACATGTCCTAGACCTACTGTCTCTCTCCCACACTTATCTTTGATAGTAAATAAAGGGTAATCACTACCTGGATTAGGAAGTAGCGTTTTTTTCCCCAAAAAACATAACTATTCTTTTTTTATATATATTTTGTTTTCTTTATTTTTTTCTAGAGTTTTTGCTTTTTAAAAAATTTTTATTAATTTTTTATACATATCTCCCCATTGCCCCCCCTCCCTCCCGGGCATACCCCCCCCCCCAGTGTCTATGTTCATTGGTTATGCTTATATGCATGCATACAAGTCCTTTGATTGATCTCTTATCTACCTCACCTAACATAACCTTTCTTGAATTAGCAGAATCCTTGCCATAGAATCCTAAAGAGGCTTTATGTTTTCTCGACCCTGTGGGTCGTGACCTGTTTTCTGATGGTCTTAGGCTCTACAGCAGTGACCCACAGGTTGAGAACCACTAGCAGGGTCGCCTAAGACCATCAGAAAACACAGATATTTACATTACGATTCACCACAACACGAGGAACTGTATTAAATGGTCGCAGCATTAGAAAGGTTGAGAACTACTGCTCTAGAAACTCACCGGTTCCACTCACCGGTTCCTCTCACCAATACTTTGGAAGTTTTCAAAGCTCCACACTATCTGTCTAGCTGGCCTTCTTCAAGAAGCTGGAAAGTCTGGCTTTGTCTTTCCAATATACCAGCCCTGGAAACCTTGGATTTGGGGAGGCTTGGCCTTAGATTGTCTAGGTTTGTTACTCTGAACTGTTCGTTTTCCACGTAAATTTTTCCTGATGCTTATGAAATCTGTAATAAATAACTACAGTCCTTTGAACTCCAAGCAGGTGTATGGTTTTACAGCACAATATTTTAAGATAGAATTTGTCTTAATCTTCAGGTAAGCCTCTTTAGACAAACAGAGCCGCCAAGAGAACAAGTGCAATTCACTGACAAGTTGTTTGTCTAGTTAATAGTAAGTACGCAAATCAGTTTCCTGTTCACACAAAGGGTTTTCTTGTGTTTGAAATCTTTGACCAAAGAGACATTGGCTTGGATTTTTACAGGGAATTTACAACTTAAATGATCGATAGTGCTCTGTGCACCAGGATGTGCGGTGACTTAGCAAGCAGCTGGTTAGTGGCAAACAAGTATATTGCCAGAGTTCCTGAAAAGGGCCTTTGTGTGCGGAGTGAAGGCATCATGAAGGGGCTGTGTGGAAGCAGACTCAGCTCAGTGGAAGGTATCAGGAAACTGGAGGGCAGCACGGAGGGAAGGAAAAGGAAAGACTTATTGTCAAGATAAAATTAAGACAACAGTTTGCTAATGGTCCATTTCCCTCAGGTTTTGTGTTCAAGGTTTTCTGCCATGTATTTCTCCCTCCCTCCCCCCTTTTTTAAGAAACCTGAAAACATTTACATTAATAAGTCTTTCTAAAGAGCCTCTTGAGTCTGAAGGTCCATAGCAGGTTTGGATGTTCTTTGGAAAATAAATTGTGTGCGGCAATCATAGCTGAGGCCTAGAGATGCAGCCCTGCAGGTTATATGGAAGGATGTTATTTTGGGAGCATTGCTGATGTGTGCCCTTCATACAATATAGATACTTTACAGACATAGTCCCCGTGTGCTAATTGATGTACTTTGTCCTTTTTGCCCAGCTCTTTAACTTTCTCCTTTTTACTTTTTTACCCCAAGAGATTGTCCTGCAGTCCAGGTAAATGAGACATAGGTTACACATTGCCTCGGGTAAGGTAGTTGTTTTGGAACCTGAATAACAAAGGTAGCATATTCTCAGTTCTTAAGTTCAAAGCTGCCGGTTTAAATGAAAGATGGAACAAATCACAAGTATCCTTGTAGAACCAGTTTCTCTTGTGGTCAAGCCGAGAGAATGTAGATATGAGTAAGTGTGCAGTTTAGAAAATAGAACAGTGATTCTCAGGGAGTTGACCCCTCCCTCCCGTGCCATTCTGATGTGACAGCTGGTAGGTACTGATGAGAACTGGTGCCATAGTTTATCTAGGCAGTAGGGGGCCAGAGACAGTTTCCTCAACTGTATGTGCATTTGAAGGTGTGGGCGAAGGCACTCAAAAGTCTAAGAGCAGGTCACTGATACAAGCTGGGGGAAGCCTCTGGGCGCTACAGGTCTTGTAGCAGGAATGAAGGGTTACATCTATAGCATGGGATCAAGGCCACAGAGTTCCATGTTTGCAGAAACCAGGGTACTATGTGGGAACCAGATCAAGGTCTGCAGTCTCTGAAAGTACCATGGGAATAAGACTGGGTGAGTCACATCTGAGAGGCCAGCAAGGGCCTGACACAGAAATAAACACCTCCTGTTGGCTGCTCAGGGAGTGCCATCTGTTTACATTCTCTCAGAGTTTATTAGCATCAACCTGAGGATGAGGACAAATAAGAAATATTCTTTAAAAAAAATTATTTATTGTTTAACTTAAAGTATTATATATGTCTCCTTTTTTCCCTATTGAGTACTCCCCAGCCACTCCCCACCCTACCCCCAACACACACATGCCCTCAACCCCCTAGTGTTTGTGTCCCTTGGTTATGCTTATATTCATACATACAAGTCCTTTGGTTGATCTCTTACCCTCTCCCCACACCCTGCCTTCCCTCTGAGGTTTGGCAGTTTGTTCAATGCTTTTCTGTCTCTGGGTCTATTTTTTCATCAGTTTATGTTGTTCATTATATTCTACAATATAAGAAATATTCTTGATTTAAAAAGAAAAACAGACTGAGTTTTATTTTTCCTATTAATTTTTTACTTGCGATAACTTAGATTCACATGCTATTGTCAGACATAATAGAGATGCTGCATATCCTTTACCCAGTTTTTCCAATGGCAACAACTTGCAGAAATGCAGTATAATATCACAGCCAGTACATTGACAGTCAAGGTACAGAACATTCCCATTACCACAAGGATCCCTCATGTTGCCCTCTTATAACCACAACACTCTCCTCTCCAGCCCTTAACCATTAATCTGTTCTCCATTTCTATAATTTTGCTTTTATGAGAACTCTTTATTTCTCCTTCATCTTTGAAGAATAATGTTGCTGATATAAAATTATAGATTAGTGGTTTTTTTCTTTCAACACTTTAAATATTTCATTTTACATCTTCTTGCTTGCTGGGTTTGTGACAAGTCCAAAGTATTGTTTTCCATTGGCTTAATTTAAGATTTTCTCTTTGTTTGATCTTTGAGTATAATATGTATAAGTGTGAGTGTGTGAACGTGTGTGTGTGTGTGTGTGTGTGTGTGTGTGTGTGTGTGTGTGATTTCTCCTCCTTCGTAGACTATGAGCTTCATGGAGTTGTTTTGGTGTCTGTTATTAATTTAGGAAAGTTCTCAACCATTTTTACTTTATATATTTTCAAATTGTCTAGCTATTATAGTTTATTTGCCTTTACACATAAATTTTAAAGTAATTTCTTCTATATATCCAAAAAAATCTTGCCTAGATTTGATAGGCATTGGGTTAAAGCTGTATATCCATTTGGGAAGAGTTGATATCTTTACTATGTTGAGTCTTCCAATCCATGAACACAATATGGCTTTTCCTTTATTTAAGTCTTCTTTGATTACTTTTATTAGCATTTTACAGTTTTCTGTATACAAATCCTGTACATGTTTGATTAAATTTATTAGAAAACTTGTTAAATTATAAAATAAAGTGATGTAAATGGTAATGCATTTTTTAACTTCAGTGTTTTATTACATGTTCATTGCTATTGTATAACAAAACAACTAATTTTATTTTTGTATCTTTATTTTGTAGCCTAAGACCTTGCTGAATTTATTACTAGACCTAGAAGTTTTTTTTTTTCTTTTCTCTAAGATTCTGGAATTTTTTAAAAATCTGCAAATAGAGAATTCTTCGTAAGAGAATAAGTTAAATAAACTTTCCTCTATCACAATTTCTGTGAGAGTATTTGATCATAAGTGGGTGTTAAATTTTTGTCGAATGCTTTCTGTACATTAATACAGTTATGTGATTTTTCTGTTTTAGCTTGTTAATATACTGGATTACATTGTTAGGTTTTGAATATCACACCAGTCTTGCATCCCTGAAATAACCTCATTAGGTTATGATGTATAATTTTTCTGAATACTATATTGCTAATATTTTGTTAAGGATCTTTTATTGTAATCATGGCAGATATTGGTCTTAAGAGTTCTTGGTCTGATTCTGACATTAAGGTAATTCTAACTTTATAAAATGAGTTGGAAAGTATTTCCTCCTTTCAGTGGTTAATTTTATGTTTCAACTTGGCTAGACTATAGTATCCAGATATTTGGTCAAACATCATTCTAGATGTTTCTGTGAAACTATTTTTTAAATGAGTTTAACATTTAAAGCAGCAGACTTCAGGTAAAGCAGATTACCCTCCATAGTATGGGTGTCCCTCATCGAAGCTGCTAAAGGTCTTGATAGAAAAAGACTGACCTCCCATGAAGGAGAATTCTGTCAGCTGAAAGCCTTTGGACTTAAACTGCAACATTAACTTCTCCCTGAGTCTCCAGGCTGCCAGCTTACTCTGCAGATTTTGGACTTGTCAACCTCTGTACTCACATGAGCCAGTTCCTTAGATTACCCCAGGACCGCCCACCACATCAATCTTAAAAGCATCTGTACCAATTTACATTCCAACAACAGTGCACAATGGTTCCCTTTGCTCCATATGCTCACAAACACTTGCTATTATTTCTTGTCTTTTTTATAGTAGCCATTATAACTGGTGTGAGGTGCTATCTCCTTGAGATTTTGATTTTCATTTCCCTGGTGATTAGCAATGTTGAGCATCTTTTCATGTACTTGTTGGCCATCTGTATATCTTATTTAAAACAATGTCTATCTAGATCCTCCTCTGCCCATTTTTAAACAAAACTGGGGTTTTTCTCTTTTTGCTATTGACTTATGAATTCTTTTGTATTTGGGTATTAGCCCTTTATCAGATACATAATTTGCAAATATTTTCTTCTGTTTAGTAACTTGCCTTTTAATTTTATTGATGGTTTTCTTGGCTGTATAGAAGTTTTTAAGGTTGATGTAGTTCCACTTGTTTATCAAGTATATTTTAAATGATAATTCTCTTAAACATGTGTGGGTTATTTTTAAAGTAAAAGGTATATTAGTGCCATTTCATGATCCAACCCCACTCTGATTCCGTAAAATTCTTCAAAGAAATATAATAGACTGAAACGTGTCATGAAGTACTCTCCAACAGGGAGGAAAATTAAGTTGTTTATTTTATGAAGTTGCCACAATATTCCCTTCAGTACAACATGACTTAGGTCACCAGGAAGAATGAAAAAGCATCTCTAAGTATCTACTATATGTAAGACATGTGCTTTTCAAGTTGTCTCTCTTTAGGGAAAATTTTAATCAACTTTGCCCTGAGGAAAATTTCCCCCAGTTCATCTTATACAAACCTCACTGTCATTAATGTTTGTTAGAAATAACACAAACACATCAAACACTATGTTTTCCTATATCTGGAGAAGTGCTGAGAAGTTCAAATTGGCAGTTCCCTGTTCTGTCTTTAGCTATCATAATTAATTGTGTCTACTCAAGTCACATCTGGAACAACCATAATCTAATTGAACAATTGTAATTTAATCAAGCTCAAGACAGATGGAATGACCATGATTTAATAAAACATAAAGTACAAACTATAGTATATCAAGAAAAAAATGTCTTTATTTTCCATAGTAAGATAGAAATTTTCATTTCATCTAAAGATTTTATTATTCTTGCAGATGAAATGATGCTTTATAAAGAAAACCCTAAAGACTGCACCAATAAACTACTAGAACTGATAAATGAATTCAGTAAAGTAGGATACAAAATAAATATACAGAAATCGATTACATTTTTATACATCAATAATAAGCTATTAAAAAAGGAAATTAAATAAATAATCCTATTCACAATTGCATCAAAAAATAAAATATCTAATAATAAATGTAATCAAAGATGTGAAAGACCTGCATTCAAAAAATTATAAGACACTAAAGAAAAACTGAAGAAGATAAAAAGTAGAAGCATAAACTATGTTCAAGGATATGAAGAATTAACATCATTAAAATGTTCATATTTCCCAAGGTAGTCTATAAATTCAATGCAATTCCTATCAAGATATCAATGACATATTTCATAGAACTAAAACAAATATCTTAAGAATTTATATGGTACTACAAAAAAAATTTCAAATAGTCACAGTAATTTTGAGAAAGAAGAACAAAGTTGGAGGTGTCATAATATCTGATATCAAACTGTACTACAAGGCCATAGTAATAAAAAAAGTATACCACTGATATAATGACAAACACATAGATCAATGGAACAGATAGAGTCCAGAAATAAACCCATGATTTTATGGTCAATTAATATTGAAAAAGGAGGCAAGAAAATACAATGGGGGGGAATGATAGTCTAGTTAATAAATAGTGTTGGGAAAATTGAACAGATATCTGCAAAATAATGAAACTAGACTACTTTCTTCCACTATACACAGGAATAAACTCAAAATAGACCATAGAAAAAAGTTAGATTCAAAATTATAAAAATCCTAGAAGAAAACATAGGCAGTAAAATCTTAAACATTTCTCATAGCAATATTATTTTTCTGATATATCTCTTTGGGTAAGAAAAACAAAAGAGAATATAAACAAATGAGACTACATCAAACTAGAAAGTTTTTGTACAGCAAAGGAAACTATCAACAAAGTGAAAAGACAACCCATTGAATGGAAGAACATATTTACCAATGATACATCTGGTAAGGAGTTAATATCCAAAATTTATTAAGAACTTATACAACTCAACACCAAAAAAAACAATCAAATTAAAAAAATGGGTAAAGAACCTGAATAGATCCTTATCCAATAGACATACAGATGACCAACAGACAAATAAAAAGATGTTTAGCATCACTAATCAACAGAGAAATACAAGTGAAAACCATATGAGATATCATCTCACAACTGTCAGAATGACTATTATCAATAAATCAACAAACAACAAGTGTTGGCAAGGGTGTGGAGAAAAGGGAACTTTTATGCACTGTAGATGGGAAGACAGATTGATGTAGCCAACGTGGAAAGCAGTATGGAGTTATCTAAAAAAATTAATAATGGAACTGCCTGGTGACCCAGCAATTTCTTTTCTGTGAATAAATCTAAAGAAACTAAAACACTAATTGGAAGGAAATATGCACCCCTATTTTCATTGTAGCATTATTTATAATAGACAAGATTTGGAAGTCCAAGTGCCCAGCAATAGATAAGTGGGTAAAAAAGCTGTGTGACTCAGTGGTTAAATGTCAATCTAGGAACCAGAAGGTCGCAGTTGGATTCCAGGTTAGGGCAGGGCACATGCTGGGATTGTGGGCTCGATGCCTAGTGGGAGGTGTGCGGGAGGCAGCCAGTCAATGATTCTCTCTCATCATTAATGTTTCCATCTCTCCTCCCCTTCCCCTTCCTTTATGAAATAAATAAAAATATATTTAACAAGTAAAGGAATTAAAGAAACAACACCTTTTAGGCACAGACAACAGTATGGTGATTACTAGAAGGAGGGTTGAGTGATGTAGAAAAGGGTAAAGAGGGGATAAACAGTGATGGAAAGAGATTTACTTGGGGTAGTATATACAAATGCAATACACAGATGATATATTATAGAATTTATACCTGAAACATTTATAATTTTATTAACCTATTTGCCCCCAATAAATTCAATAAAAATTTTAAAAAGTGATTTATTACTCCTCTAGACAATTTAATGAAGCAGTGGAATGGATGGGGTTTCTTGGGCTTTAATCTCCAGAAGAACTTTCCAAATTTTTGTTTTGAAGTGCAAGTATTTTATTTTCTGATTTTAATTACTAAAGAAAAGAAGTTTCATAAACACAGGCTTTCTTTTTAAGTCTAATTCTGTTTTCTCGGTATGCATTGAGCTTTCCAGTTCTTACCAAAAAAAAAAAAAATAGCAGATGGGAATGTGTTCCATGAAATTATATATCACTCTAGGGGCCTATTCAATTTCCATATTTGATTAGGTTTTAAGGATCTGTCAGTGGGATGATGCTGCAAACAACTCCCATTATAGCCGGAGCTCCTGATTCTCAGGCTCTCTAACATTTTAGGTGATAACTGCTGGGCTCAGAAATTGTATAGTAAACAAGATGGAAAAAAACTCTCCCTTTGTCTTTAAGGTCTCATTTTATTGAAGTTCTTAACAAGATTCAATCTAGTGAAAAAGCTCAAGGAATGGGTTTAAGTTTCTGTGGTAAAATACTAAGATTGAGCAACTCCCAGAGTATACTCAAGTTAATTTAAATCTTGGCATCTTTGCTAGGTTGGAGGTAAAAAGGAGAACAGAGTCACAGCTTTCTCTATCCCTAGACCTTCCTCCAGGTGTCTCAATCTGCAGTTTGCAGCAGATTGTACATGACCAGGCTCTCTGAAGATTGTTCACTGTATTCATCCACTCAAGAAAGCCCATAGGGAGTTAAAAAAAAATCCTTCTGTTCATTCGCAAATGTGTTTATAAAAGGAATTGTGGTGTAGAAAGCCTTTCTCCTGATGTTTTTTTTTTTTTTTTACCAAACATTTCTTAAACTTACTATATAACAAACTTGAATGTTACAGTAAACATACGAGGCAATAATAAACATTCTATTATTGTATATATAAGTTTGAGCTAAATCTAGACATTTGACATGACTGATAGAGCATATAATAAGTACAAGGACATAATAAGTACTCAGTAAGTATTTGTTGAGTGAATGACAGAACATATACTCTGGCTCTTACTTTATTTTAAAGAAAATGGGAACTTTTATCAGAAATGACATTGTGGTGAAAAGATGGCTACTTTGATTTATAGTGGTGCTACTCTGCATAGTCTTGGGGATGGCAGAGGATGATTTGGCAGATAAAATGACTTTATTTATTTGAACACAAGAGCTCTAGAAAGCAGTAGCTGGATTTCTAGAGTCATGATTTTAATTCATCTTGGAGGATGCCTGCCTTTATGTTAGAAAAATGACAGAAATGCTCATTTAATTACAGAAATGTAAAGCAAGTACCCATTTCTCCTTCTTGAGAATGAAGTTGCTACATAGATGATTGGAGATGTGCAGGCTGATTCTTAGCACCTCTGTAAAGTAGTATATATTGGGAATACTTCCTCCAAAGCATGGATATTTATAGGACCACTGGTATCCCACAGTGGGTGTTATTTAAGGTTGAATAACCCCGGTTCTAGGACATATGGTTTGAGTTCACGAAGTCAGACCTCACCCTGTGGGCAGGGTAGAGTTTTCTCCTGAAGAAGAATATTATGGTAATTAGTCATCCTGGGGTTCAAAATAAACAGTTTTGGACTAGGGGAAGTGGAGACCTGTTCCTCCCTCTGAAGGAAGAGTTAGAGTATCTTTTACAAGGGTAATAGATGAGCTGGTGTCTACCGAGAACAAGGCAAGAACTTGCAATCTTAAGTTTAGGACTATTAGTAAATTAAATTAACTGTGTGATTTTTTGCACCATGTCTTGATTATTCCCAAGCATTTAATAAAGTTTTGTTAAATACCATAGCATGGCTTGGTTAGGCTTCGAGGAGTTAAGGGAGATGTTTCTGATGGTGTCTTGAGACCAGAGGGAAAGTTGGGGGACATGGGGTGATTGTCAGTCAGAACATGGCAGGAGATTGCCCTCTTAAGCTGCAGTAGGTCAGGGTGATAATGCAGACTGAGGTGTTGATTCACCAACATGTTGGGATTTTCATACATTTTTTAGGAAGCAGAACTTACCAGAAAGTTGGACCCAGCAGGAATTTCTGGAGAGAAGTGTAGAGTCTTTGTGATTTATACTTTTAATGGAGACTTAATAGTATGGCTCATGTGCATCTCAATCTTCAAACTCAAATCTGCATGAATTATTTTTCTTTATTTTCTATAAATTATCTAAATATGGGGTTGGAGTCCCTATCTCATGGGGAAGGGGGGGGGTGGGGGGTGGGGACAGGAAGTTTGACCTCAGTCATTCTGGTCTCTTTTCTCACAGGCTTCATGCCAGGAGTCTTGGTTCTGAGACCTTTCTGTCCTCTGATGATGTTAAGTCCCTTATCTTTCTAGTCAGCTTGGTTGTCTCAGATCTGCTGCTTGGTTTTATCCAAGCCACACATGGGGGTGAGACTCTTAGCAGTGCCTGAGCCCCTGGGCCTCAGAATTCATCTGCTTCATGTTCCATGTGGGTGATCCTACTGAGGGCCTGCTACATCCTGAAAACAATAACTGATGGCTAGTAAATGCTGGTCCCTAACAAGATTATAAGACATCCACTGTAGCTGCTTCTCTCTTTCATCATAATCATATCAACTTCATTGAAATAGGAGCTAATCAATAAGGAATACCTTTTACTATAAGGCCAAGGATTATATTATCAGCTTTTCTTTTAACTAGAACTCACTGTTGTCATGGTTTGGTCCTCATATAACAAAAAACTTGTTCTGGACTCGTTCTTTCTCTTCCTTTTTGATTCCGTTCTTTACCTGTGATTTCATTCTATGAAAAAGGTGACATCAGATAATAAACTCTTGGCAAATATGACCTGTGACATTTAGAAAAAAATGGATGTAAGAGAATTATTATACCATATGATGTATGATTTTTGCATCCAAGAATAAAGAATTAGGTATTATTGAATTTGAGCAGTAAGAGCCATTAACACACACACATAACACATACACACACGCATACACTCACGCATGCACACAAATGCAAACCTCATAGGTGAAAATGGTCATTTTGCCATGGGCTCATGTTATTGGAAATGTATTGAGTATCTGACTCCAGATGGTTAATTTCTCTGTGAAGCTGGGAATAATAACTGTTTTTGGTTTTGTTTTATTTCATAAAAGTCCCAGTTTCATTAGGTATGAGAAATCTCAAGGCCAGCTCTTTCTGTTACTGTGAGTTTTGTCTGAGTGTACAAGTACTTTTATTTTAAAAAAGGTTATTTCCTATTTGAACTTGATTCTCCTCTACTAGTCAAAAAACTCTCTTGTGTCTAGGAAATATATTTTTTTCTCTGGGAAATCTTATGAAAAGATTTCATTGTAATAGCAGGGGAAAATTATACTAATAATTTATTCTTTACAATTTATTATTTTTTGTTTTTTTTTATATGAATTTTTCAAATTATGAGAGCCAGACTTTTTGAATCTCAGAGTTTTTATTTTCCGAGTCCTTCAAAAGTATTTTCTTACATCTTTTGGAACTGTCTCTGCAATCCCTATACTTGATAATTGTCAAGTAAATATTATTTTAACTTACGCCTGCAATATTTATCAACACTTCTCTATTTGTCGCATTAAAGGAAAAATTCTTTACTTCAGTGTAATGTAAAAACAAATGATTGTGTTTTGGGATAAGCACAGCAGTTTAGGAGATAATTATAACTTGAATGAATCATTCTTTCCCAGAAATGCATTTAGGCACCAAGTATTAGAATTTCTTTGCTTTTGCTAAACTTTGCTCCCCCACTCCCTGCCTCCAGATTTCTGGGCATTTTTTTTCAATGACTTGCTTTTTCTGCTAAATTTTAATAAGCCTGTTGTTATGATTTCAGCTTACCATGTACATAATAGAGAAACTAAGTTGTTAACTTCAACATTTATTTAAATTAGACGTATCACACATTCAATTTAACTTTATGAGAAAAGTTAATGGATAGTAAAAAAGGAAGATTAAAATTATGTATATATTTATTTAAATGTTTTGAGAATATTAGAGAACGGCTTAAGTTACTTATTAAATATTTTTCTGGATTTTCTAGTTACTTTCAAAACAGATAACCTGATCAAATTTTCATTAAGAAATAGGTTCATCATTATGCTAATTGCTTTGTGCTATTTACACCAGGTATTTTAAAGATCAGTAAACCATTTCAACAACGCAGATTGTTCCTAAAAAACATATAAGGCCAAGGATTTTTTAAATTGATTTCAGAGAAGAACAGAGAGAGAGATTGAAACATCAATGATGAGAGAGAATCATTGACTGGCTGCCTCCTGCAAGCCCCCTACTGGGGATCAATCCTGTAACTGGAGCATGTGCCCTGAGCAGGAATCAAAATGTGACCTCCTGATTCATAGTATGATGCTCAATCACTGAGCTATACTGGCCAGGTGAGAAAATGAGATTTTGACTTATAGTATGTGCTATAATCTGATTTTTAGTTTGTCTGAATCAAGCCTATAGAACAACTGGAAGCTTACTCTTCAAATGCCTGGGGAGAAAAATGGTAACACATAAAAATAAACTTTGGGGCCATACAATGGCATAAATGTTCCAATGGGAATGTGAAATTTTTTACTTAGAAATAAATGCTTTGGAGTCCAGTAACACTGTTTCTTACCACCCACATACCTCAATAAAACCTGGATATTTAAAGAATTCTTATTACCAAGGTGTCACTAATAGAGATTAGTATATTCATTGTTGGGCCAAATCTCCTTCCCACTTCTGATTTTGGAGATAACCTAGACCTCAGTCAAGACCAGCTTCTTGTAAAGATAACTCTGCAGGGTAATATGACCCCGGAGTCTTTCTTCTTCATTGGCTGGTCCTTGCCTCTTGAGAGATGACAGGCTCAATTAATTATTAACAGCAGTTTCAGCTCTGCCTGTTATTTTATCTCTGCTGCTTTCCTGCCGAGGGCCAGCCAGGGCATGAGCCAGGGGAAATAGATCTAGAAGTTACCATCACCCTATCTGGGAAGTAATGGGATTTCCTTTTTCTCTTTCTCCCTTTCTATTTAGCTCACTCTCAATATTTCATGGGATTGAGACAATCTTTAGTAAAATAAAGTGATGGAGTCTTGAGTATCATAACATATCACAGTGGCAGAGGTGATAGTTTGTCTTGGAGACAGTCCACACTTAACAGAGATTTAAAGTCTTCTCACAGTAAGGGCATGCCAACCTTCGGCCTTACCCTGGTGTTAGAAGCAATAGGCAAAACTTCAGGCCTGGAATTGGGAAAAAGGAGGTCATAGAATTAAGGAGATAAAAAGGAGGAACCAGAGAGAAAGGATTTCTGAAGTGGATTTTGTAGGGGTCAAAGTAGATTCCATGGAAAAGTGCTTTGAGTCACTTTCTGGGCGAGGTATGTTCTCATGATCTGGAAGTTGCACATTGGTTCCATTCCTGAGGATGGACTGTACCTTGCATACTTGCAGACATTTCAGGTGAAACTCTGAGGTTATAAACAAATATAGGCAGATTCTAGCTTTGTGTGAAAACAGAACCTACTGGTCAAACTCATGCTTGCTTGTTTGTTTAAGTGAAATTCTAGAGTCAATGTTGCAAAACTATTTTGAGTCCCAAACTCATTCTTAAGAAAAAAGGTCAAGTTTAGAAACTTTGTTTTGGAGATAGTCAGGATACATAGTAATCAGATTATAAACTAGTTAAATATGGTAGAAGACTCCTCACTCTGGTTTGCAAGGAATGGTTCTCCCTGGGGGGAGGGAGGAAGGGGAAGGGTTAGTCTTTCAATCTGGGAGCGAATGAGTGACAGCTTTGTTTGAAGCCAGCCCTAAACCAATGTGTTATAAAAGGTAATTTTTGGTGTGTGTGTGTGTGTGTGTGTGTGTGTGTGTGTGTGTGTAGGGACTGAGCAAAGGGGAGAAAGAACTCATGGACACAAACAATAGCATGGTAACCGGGGCGGGGGCAGAGGTAGAAGAAGGTATAGGAAAGATAAATGGTGATGAAAAAAAAAAAGAATTAAAAAAATAAAAATAAAATGTAGTTCCTGAAATACATTCATCAGGAATGCCACAGGTGTTTGTTATAATGCATACTCCCAGGCTGTACACATAAGTCCAGGATTATACATTCTTACTGATCACCCTTGCTTATAACTTTGAGAACCTCTTAATAAAGCTGTGCTAATCACGTTTACCCACAGTCACCTCCCACATTCTCTTCTCCATTTCTCATCTCTCATTATAATCACCCCTACATTTAAGGAGACTCGTGTTTTTATGAACTCCTAAGTGATAAAAGTTGTGACACTCAGGTTTGCTGTGTTTTTTTCTAGCATCTATTGTTATGCCTGGTAGATAGAAGAGTTTCATGAGTATTTGTTGAACTGGTTGTATTAAATAGAGAGGTAGTAATACAGTCAGAATAATGGAAGAGCTAGGACTTTAGCCTAAGTCATGCTGTATTAGGACAGTAAGAATTAGGTACCAAAGTCTTCCTTAAAGTTAGTGCCTCCTTTTGGATGAAAAATAGTTTATTTGAGGAGGATACATGGAGAAGAAATATGACTCATTGTATTCCATTGATTACAAGGTAGCGTTCCTTTGTCCATCCTCTATTTTTCCTGATGTTATTTTGTGCTGTTCACAACTTCTTGGTACAATCAGAACAGAGCACTATAGTATTTTGCTCTGCTCTTCTTGATCTTGTTCCTAAGGGAAAAATTAGTGTTTTTGTGTTTTCCGAAGGAGATGCTATCCCAGAACACTTTTCCCAAAGGACTGCAGCTCTGATTCATCTACCCATTCTTTCTTTCTTTCGATTGCTTTGGTTTTATTTCATTTCTACCCTTGCTAAGTGTTAATCAAACACTGAATGCTGTAAACAAATACATTCTGGAGGACAAGAAAGGAAAGACCTCCTGGCCATTTGTTTAAAGCTTGTCCTCCATGACACTGTCTGTTCACAATTGAGCTGCATACTAAAATGGGATTGGTGGCACCCCTCCCTTGCAGTGTGACAAACCTCTCATAAGAGGACGATGTTAAGTTCTTTGACTCTGTCTAGCTTTGTGGTTTTTCCCTTTCCCACTGTTACCAGGGATGCCTGAAACTGTAGTATGGATTACATGACTACTGATGCCTGCAGGGGAAACATTCAGTGTTGGCTTCTGAATACTTCTTTCGTTGTTTCCTTTCAATATGAACATTATAAGATGTACCGAAACTCATGAATTTGAACTTGAGCTTGCCAATGAAGACTCTACTTGGGCTCTGGACTTTACCTTGCTAACAATAAACTTTTATTTAATTTATTTATTTTACTGGGAATCTTTACATATCCTTATCAGAGACCACAGAAATAATGCTATTATTAAATAAATTTGGGGCTTCTTGTAAACATTTTGGAGAGTCCTGGACCTCTTGGGCAGGATGAGCCTCCCGCTCGGCTTCCAGCTGCTGAATCTTCCTTTCCTTTTCCTCTAAAACTTCTTCCAGCTGAGATATCTTCTCAGTCTGAAGGGAAATCTGGGTTGACAACTCCATAATCAGGCCCATTCTTCTATCACCTTCTTCCACAGGCGGTAGACTACCACAGTACTCTTCCGGTGAGTTGTCTTCTAAAACAAACAGGAAAAGGGAATGCTGAGCAGTTTTAATTGAATTTCCCAGAACTCAAAAGAGAGGGAAGATGAAAAGCTTCTTTTCTCACGTTCTTAAAAGACAACACAGATGTTGCATCATCTGGTCAAAGATACTGAGAATAGAATCTGGATTCCACTGAGGGGGAGAGATTCTGGGTGCTCATGAAGAAAGAACTTGGAAGCCCCAGGAGAGGGAGCAGACTCAGGCCTTGCCAACTCTTTCTGATGCGCATTTAACTCCCAATTAACCCTGGGAATGGGTGGTCCATGAAAATCCTATTTAAAAACAAAAGCCATCCCAAACTGCATGTTATTCCTTTCCTAAGACTTTTCACAAAAGCTACATTCAAGTAGCAATATGCTTCAATTTGAATTTTAATGCAATGGGGGTAGAGGAGGGGGAGAAGGTCATTGCCCCTTCTGGGAGAAGTGGTAATGAGAAAAGACTAGTTTCTTTAGCATTGGCAGAGCATAATTTGAGCTGATCTAGAAAAACTCTATTAGCATGGGATCCCATAGAGATTGGTTTCTTTTAGGTCTGAAGGCTTCGGAGCATTTCTTAATGAAAATCACAAATACAGTGGTACTTCGAGATACGAGTGCCCTAACATACGAGATTTTTGAGATACCAGCCGTTGAGGGAGCGATTTTTGCTTTGAAATACGAGCAACATTTGAGATAGGAGTAATCGTGCGGATTGGCTGGCTGCACACGACCCACCAGTTTATTTTTGTTAAACTTTTTCTTTCCAATTACAGTTTACATTCATATTATTTTGTATTAATTTCAGGTGTATAGCAGAGTGGTTAGGTAATCATGTACGTACTAATCACTATGTTCCCCTGATATTTCCAGTACCCACTTTGCACCATACATAGTTATTACAATATTATTGACTCTATTCCCTATCCTGTACTTTACATCCACGAGAATATTTTGTAACTCATTCTCAATCTCTTCATCTTTTGCATCCAGAGTTACTTTTTGGATGAGTACTCTCTGAGGCCCAGGTGAATGTGTTCCTTGTACATGGCTCTAGTTAATGTGTACAGTTGTTTTTTGGGAGGAACGAGGACTGGTCCTCAACTCTTAGAACATACATAGATGGCCTTTCTGTTACCCCGGAGGTAGAGGTATTACAGAAGACCAAAGAAATATCAAGCACGCTTCCTAGAGAAAGGGAGTGACCCCATTTATTAACACTAGTGGACTCTGGGAATAATTTCCAAATCAGAGTGAGGAGACAAACAGAGGGCTTTACTTTTTATAACCTTCTGGGGTATTTGTCTTGCAGATATGGTTCCACCCTCTTTTGTGGGCTTACAGGAAGGCCCCTAGGTGTTGGGGGTCTCCAGGGCATATCCGATAATCTGTCCTGAGGCTAGCAATAACAACCCTTTTTCCCTCCACCCCCACCCCTACCCCCCTAGGGCAGTGCATTGTTCACAGTTTTATGGCCTGACACACCTTGCAAGACCAGTTTCCTCCTCAGAGGTATGGAAATTTGGTCTTGGGAGAATGGGTTCTTATGATTTATGGTGAATTTCAACAGGAGAGAAAAGAAAGAGAAAAGATGGGAAGATGCTAAGGAAAGGAATGACACACAGGATAGGGAAACCTGGGCCTCAGTCAGGCTTAGGAATGGAGGGGTGCATCTGGAGCTTCTCGCCTTATATGGGCCTGTCACCTTCTCTTTGACCTCTCCAATCTTTTCTTTTCTTTTTTTTGTAATTAATTTTTTTTAGAGAGAGAGAGAGGAAGGGAAAGAGAGATAGAAACATCTATGATTGGCTGACTCTTGCATGTACCCCTCCTGGAGTTGGAGCCCACAATCTGGGCATGTGCCCTCACTATCCCAATCAAATTGGTAACCTCTTGGTTGCTGGCTCAACTCTCAACCACTGAGCAATACTGGCCAGACTCCTTCAAATTTTTCTTTCCCCGGTTTCCCCTTCCTTTCAGAAAAAGTTATCTCTTACCAATTGGCACAATGAAGAAAGGGTTTACTGTTACTCCCGAAAGCAATCTGGTTGAAAGAGTAGAATAGTTTGCAATGTAGGTAGAATAGTCTGTTCACCTAATTCTAATGATAAAGGAGCAAAAATGCAGCAGTGTCATTCCATAGGCATTGTTGTTAGTAGGTCTACATTTCTTCTTTGCCCTCCCAGAAGAGAATAGTAGAGAAGAGAGGCCGGGTGTCTTGCTGAGCTCAGGCTCCCATAACAAATATCATAGACTGGGGGACTTAATCAACAGAAATTAGTTTTGTCAGAGCTCTAGAAGCTGGATGTCCAAGATCATGTTTCCAGGATGACTGAGTTCTGGTGAAAGTTCCGTCACTGGTGTGCAGATAGCCACCTTTCTGTGTGTCCTCATCTGATAGAGAGACAAACCACAAGCTCTTTGATGTTTCTTCTTACCAAGGGCACTAATCTTAGTAAGAGACCCTCATCCTCCTGACCTCATTTAAACCTAATTAATATGCAAAGGCACCAACTCCTACTGCTACTACATGGGGTGTAGGGATACAACACATGAATATGGGATGGGCGCATTCAGCCTGTAGCACAGGGTAAAGACAGTTGGAAAAGGAGTAGAGAAAGAATGCGAAGGTAAGAAAAGGAGAGATGGCATGAGGCCTTCGATTCCTACTGCACTGTTTTTGTATATTAAGTGAAAATGATGATGTGATAAATTAAAGAATATGTACACCAAAAAAAGCAATTTCTCATAACAAGTGTATTTTACTACTAAATAACCTCTTTACACACAAAACAAAAATATTTTTGTCTGTTTCTAAACATAATACAGATATCAAAAGTTCTTAAGCTCTTCAACAAAGTGGGGGACTCCATGAGTCTCATATCCTATTTGTATTGGAAATTACCCAAGGCCACAGTTTTCCAGACTCTACTACTAAACTTCTCATGACATGCTGTCTCCTCATTGAGGCTCCCTAATCTGGAAGGGATGTGTGACCTTAAGGTCCTGGTAGTATTATATGTGTGTCCCCAAATCTAAAACACCTGTGGTCTCTCCTAGGATTTCTTTGGCAGCTCAGGTAGTCTTGCCAAGGTCATGGCTAACCTTAAGTGTGAGGTTTTCTCATCTGAACAGACAATCTTAGGTGTAACCCATACCAGAGGCTCAAGGAGAACCAGAGACAAGAGAAATTCTTCTCATCTGTCCGAGAGAGGGGGCAAATCTGATTAGCCATAGTCAGAATATGAACTCATTAAAATTGCTACTGTTGTGGAGGTTTTCACAAGTACACACCATTTTTCATGGATTCTTCTCTTTCTGCCTCCAAGAGTGAGAATGAGGGCTTTTGGGCAGAGCAAGGAGGAGATAGGAGAAGGGGTGATGTAGTTGCACAGGTTTAGGAAGATTCAGAAAGAAGATAGATAATTGAATACTCTGCCCACAGCTGGGCCAGACTATGCTTAGTTCTGCAATGTCAGCCTTGAAAGAAAAAAGGCCCAGAAGAAATTGTGATACTTGCCTTTGACCATGTCCAACTTCTCATTCTTCGTATTCTCAATATGCTTAGCAAAGTGCCACATGAGAATTCTGTCAAAACGACTAAATAGTTCATAGTAGAACAAATTATAGTTTAAGGAGTATCTTAGACACTGAGAATTGGAATGTGCCTTTTGTGGGCGATGCAGTCCCACCTGTTTGGGAGTTTTTCTACAACATCCCCAGCTGGTTATTTTCTAAGAGAGTGGCTCTCAGACACTGGTGTTCCTCCAGCTCTTCAGAGGTCGTCTGCCAGAAAAATTTGTGTTTTGTCATCATGCAGCTACCCACTGTTACAGAGGTATCTGACAGGTGTGCAAGGCTTGGAGGGTTTAGGGGAGGAAAGCCAGCTACAATTTGCTAATTTGAAAAAGGAGATGTGGTGGAGAGGCAGGTCCAAGACCGATTTGGCTCAGTGGGTAGAGCATCAGCCTGCAGACTGAAGGGTCCCAGGTTCGATTCTGGTCAAAGGCATGTACCTTGGTTGCAGGCACATCCCCGGTGGGAGATGTGCAGGAGGCAGCTGATGGATGTTTCTCTCTCATCTATTGTTTCTGGCTCTCTATCCTTCTCCCTTCCTCTCTGTAAAAATCAGTAAAACATATTAAAAAAAAAAAAAAAAGAACTATGGTACCTGAAAGCATTGCCTGGGGAATCCAGGAAGTTAATAGTTCTGTGTAAACAGTGATACAGTGCTGACGGGTGGCCCACCGAATGGTTGGAGAACTTTTTTTAGATTTTCCTAAGTATTTCTCAAAAAGGGTGTTCCCCATTTGATCCCTTCATTGAACAGAGAAATGCTGATCTAGTTTCTGATTCAGCTATCTCTAGCAATGGGAAGCATACATGTTCCCAGTGGGGTCTCAAGTCTCCTCCATGGTCATTTTCTTTCATTTATTCAGTAATTGGACCCAGGGGCCCACAGAGAATGAATCAGATGCGATGGCTCCTCCAGCCACAGTTGTGCAGGGAAGAGGCAACACTGAGTTAAGCCCCACAGGACATTTAGGATTTAAACACCTCTGCTGGGTACTCACTTGTGAATCCTTACTTTTCTCTCTGCCTTTCAAGCTAATGACCAAGGCTGCCAACTATTTACTCAAGAAGGAAGACTCTTAAGGGTGAGGTGATTAAATACCTCATTCTGCCAGAGCCACCCAGGTTTACTGTTTGGCCAGAAAGACTATGTCAGCTTCCTCCTCTGTACAAATGCCCATCACTCTGACTCACCTACGTGTTGGTTTTGAAAGCTGTGTATATTTCTCAGTAACCACAAGGGAGTTCAGTTTCAACTATTGTCATACTTGGACTTGAAAACTGGCACATCCTTGTCAAGACATTCCTCCCACTGCTTGCACAAAAAACAAAATGACAATAAAAACCTCCTAGTTTTCTATCCCTCTCGAGACTTTTACAGTGAACACTTGAGAATGGTAATTCTCTGGAATAAGTGATTAACTTAGTTTTTGCACAAATACTTTACTTCTTGGAAATCAGATTAGTTTTACTTCTTGAAAGTTTCTCTACCTTCCCCCTTCAGAGTTTTTATTTGTATAGAGACCAATCTCTCTAGTGGCAAATGATTGAGTTGGAAGGGTTTTCGATGTCTTTCCACTAATGCTGCGAACACTTAAAATACATCTGAAGTTGGTAGGTGTTTATGGATTTGGGAAAAACAAGCAGCATTATAAGAACAGATTTGACTGGCAAATAAGTATGGTCAGTTAAAAGAATATTTGCTAGGAATTTTCCGTATGTATTATAAAACTTTCCATTTCAAAATGGTAGCGATTCTTTTTGTTGTTGTTGTTAATCCTCACCTGAGAATATTTTCTTCCGTTTATTTTTTTTGTTTTGTGGGGGAGAGTAGGGGGGAAGAAAGGAAGGAGGAAAAAGAGAGACAGACAGACAGACAGAGAGAAACATAGATGTGAGAGAGACCTATTGATTAGTTTCCTACTGCACACACCCCAACTGGGGTAGTGTGGATTGAACCTACAACCCAGGTACTTGCCCTTGATCAGGAATTGAACCTGCGACTTTTCAGTGTGTGGGACGATGCTCTGGTCCCCAAGCAACACTGGCCAGGACTGATAACCTTTCATATTACCAGATTATGCTTTAGACTCTAAAGTTTAGAGGAAAAATTTGAAGTGCAGTGGCAGACTGGAGCAAATATCTATTTTCACCTAGAAATAGCCAACAGCTTCATACCTGAAAGCTTAAAGTTATCTGTTTTAATAAGTATTTTGGAGAGGACGAGATACTTAGTTGCAACAATGATGGAAAGGCTGCAGCCCTAATTATATGGAGAGGTTAATTTCTCCAGAAGCAATGAGATCAGAGAGCTTGTAGAACATTTGATGAAAAACAAGAAGTCAAGAGAGACCGTAGGAAGCATTTGTTGCCTCAAATTCATAGGGCCTCAAACAGATGCTGATGCCATGCCCTCACCTGTTCCCCCCAGATCCAGCACAAGGGGTCTGACTGATGTGGATGCTTTGAGGACTTATTTGATGTTTGGAGACCAGGGAGGAAAATAATCACTCACCTGTAACTGCTAGCATCACTCTGGTGGTGGCAGAATGCTCTCATGATAGGATATGTGGGAGCTAAGCAGACGGAGGGAACTGCAGACCCCTGACCTCCTTCCTATGTCACTCTGAGGCGTATGTGGATTCTCTTGCCCAGCACATGTAAAGTATTGCAGTTGCTTCATATCTGGCCACCCTACTTCTGTTACTGCCCCTTCAGTCTGGTTGCAACTCTGCATGGAGAGGTTTCATTCAAATATATGTTGGGTCTTGGACACTCTTGTGTCCAAAATCATCTACTGATTTTTCATCTCAGGCAAGACTAAAAACCCAAGTGCTTGCCCTGCAAGGTCCTATATGGTTCCCCTCTTCCCCACCCTCTTTTACCTCTCCAACACCTCTCCTATTCCTCCTCTCCTCATTCATTCTGCTACATCCCCACTGTGCTCGCTCTTACGGACCTGGTCTGTTAGTATTTGCTATCTCCTCTGCCTGGATAATTGTACCCCTGATACATACATGGTTAGCTCTCAGTTCCTTCAGGTCCTTTCTTTCCAAAATAATTTTCACAAAATGAAACCCTTCCTTGGCCATCTAGCCTACAATTTCAACCTGACTCCAATTGCTAAACATATCAAATCCCTGTTTCCTGGTTTGTTTTCACTGACATGCTATTTCTGACTACTCTGTACTTTATTTTTCCCTTGTTGGTTGTCTCTCACCCCACCCTAGGATGAAAACTCCATGAGGGCAGAGCTTTTTTCCATTTTTTAAAAATATATTTTTTATATTTTGATTTCAGAGAGGAAGGAAGAGGGAGAGAGAGATAGAAACATCAATAATGAGAGAGAATCATTGATCAGCTGCCTCCTGCAGGCCCCCTACTGGGGATCCAGCCTGCAACCCAGGCATGTGATTTTGATCAGAATCAGCAGGCTGACGCTCTATCCACTGAACCAAACCAGCTAGGGCTATTCTCATTTTTTAAGTGAATAAATGAAAGTTAAGTGCATATATGACAGCAATGGCTGGCCCAAAGGTTTTAATTGGTGTATCATTAGTTTGGTTCCTATATTTCCTCACCAAGCCCAATTTTTTTTCACACACAGATTTTCATAACTGCATATTTTTTTCCAGATAATAAATTGTCATTATTGTACAACATTGCACTTAACAACTCTGAGTTTAAGTTCTTTTTTATTAAAAAAAATGGAAAAGTTAGAATAGATCTCTCCCAGATCTGACTTAGATTCTATGAGCTATAACAATGGTTCTCCAAGCTGGCAGCTGAAAGCTTCATTTATGTGGAGAATCAGGCCTCACAGCTGAAATTCTGCTGAGTGAATCCAGGAGGGTGTCTGGGAATCTATATCTTTACGAAGCTCTCCAGGTAATTCTGATGATCAGCCAGGTTTTTGCGGTTTAATTTCTGCTGACCTGTAACAAGGCATGATGAACTAAGCTTTTGGCTAAATCCTAAAAGGTAGGCCAGAAACCTCCCAGGCAAGTCTCTTCTTGATAAGACTGCCATCCCCACAGTGAGAGGAGAGAGAATACCTCTAATACACTCCTTGTGCCTCTGCCCTGTCACCTGACATGGCTCAGCCTGTAAATGTTACTCGCTGACCAAAATGCATCCATGGTCCTTCTGGCATTCACTCCTTCTCTCATTACCTTAAAGCTCAGCAGCACCTTGTCAGTACTAACTTGGCTGAATTATTTCCAGAATATCCAGAGGAAGTGAGGAATGCTTTAGGGTTTGTTTCTGTTTTGGCTTCTGTTTCTGTTTCCCAGGGAAGGGATGGACCCCTTTCCTCACGAGTGGTCTAGAGAGGAGTCTCTCTTTTCCTAATCATGACGAGTGGGTGGGGAAGGGAGAGATCACCCTTCCCAGCTTCCATGAGGCTAACAGCTACCTCTGTCACACAAGGAGAAAGAAAATCACTTTCTGCAGCTCTGAATCATGGGTTTTCTGCCTGGAGCATGCTAGAATCAGCTCCTAGCTACTGTTTCCAAGAGGACTGATAAGAACATTATCACAGAAGGCTGTGTGAAATCTTGGCAGTAGTGCAGGAGGTGGGGAGAGGCATTTGTGTGGAAAAGCGAGTGAGGATGCTTAAAAAGGAATATAAGTAAATGAATATAGGCTTGTATATGAAACAGTGGCCACACACTGCCTGCTGGGCAGATTGCAGTGCTGTTTTCCACCTTCTATCTACACCACTAGGGTGAAATGTTTTACTCGGATGAGGGTAGAACAGCATAGGGTAACTTGGCCTAATGGCTCCCTTTCTGGGTAGGGTTCTTTCCCAACCCTTCCAGGATCTCGGATCACATCAGATTATTCTACAGTTCTTTGACACTTCACCTGAGGTGTGGCAAGAGAAAAATCAATCTAAGCAGAAGAAAGTTTTTTTTTTTTTTTTGTTTTTTTTTGTGTGTGTGTGTGTGTGTGTGTGTTGGGTGTAGGTGGGCAGCTCTTCTACCTTTTCTTTTTAGCTGGACTTGAAGTCCCCTTTTAATAGAATAATGAATGCGCCCAATGACTGATAGCCTGGCCAGAGGTAAAAATAGAATAGGAAATTCAAGAGAGTGAGAGTGAGAGAGAGAGAGAACTAAGAGATTGTGAGAAAGGAAGAAAAAGAAGAGAATAGATAAGCACTATTTCTATGCTTACCAGATGTGGGATCAGTATGGATTCAGGTCAATTGGAGGAATATGAGTAGAGGTTATGTAACATTATTTGGACTGTATGTTGCGAGCGGTGATCGGCAAACTGTGGCTAGCAAGCCACATGCTGCTCGCTGTTGACTAATGGTTTGCCAACCACAGGGAACAAGAGCCTGTAATTATTGGAATCGAGAGTCTATCAGTGGTTGGTAAACTCATTAGTCAACAGAGTGGCAAACCTCGACTTGTGAGCTGCATGTGGCTCCTGAGCCACAGATTGCCAACCACTGCACTAGAGCATCTAATATAAGATTTTTCCCCTGCTTTTCTTCCTGATGCTCAGGGTTTATAAAATGAGAAATGCCAATTTAGTTTATTTGTATTAATTTTCAAAAGATATTACACTTTCTGTGTTGTGTGGCATTCAGAAATAAAATGATGCTCTAATTATAATAGAATTTGTCAGGGTTAGTTATTTTTTGATAATGACAATGAAAATTGGTTATTTTGTGTGCATGTGTACTGAAAGATGGGATAAAGGATTCATCATTTTTGTTGATCAGAATTTGCTTGTTTAAATTATACAAGGGAACATGGTTTGTGAAGACGGGTAAGAAGTCATTTTGATTTTGCTGATTTGACACTGCTCTTAAATGTTCCTGACAACAGGACACTTGGGTAGAGTGCTAGGTCTAAACTCAGTACTACTTGGCTGGAGTTAAGGAATCAGTGCATAAGACATAATAAATTGCAAATATACTGTAATGACAAAGACTTTCTCTTTCACCAAAATTTAATTGGGCTCCTCTGAGCCTTGTCTTAACTAATCCTAAGAACCCAGTTGTAGCAAGAATCTTGCTAAGTCATTTTAGAGAGGTATCTGATCATTTTCAATATTTGGTGCAATTTCTCATCTTTCACTAACCCTTCAGGGAATACCTAATCATTGTGGCCCACCTTCTTTCTCCTGTTAGCCCTCTTCTATCTGTGCATCGAACCACTTCAATCTTTGGCTACAAATCCCCACTTTTCCTTGTTATATTCAGAGTTGAGCCAATTTCTCTTCCCTAATGTGATAGTCTCTCTCATTTGTCTTGAATATAGTCATCTTTACCATTTTAATAAGTGTCAGAATAATGTTTTCTTTAAAAATAGCAGCTGAATGATCACAAGAATTTATTTGGGTTGTTCATTTATTTTGCCCTGGAACATTTAAAATGATGAAATCGACTCTTGCTAAGCGGGATCTTCACATCACCCAGAACAAATTCTCCAAGTGTTGAACACTCCATCATTTGAGAATGATCTTGCTGAAATTCATTACCGACATTTTTACTTATGTAAAACATCAAGTAGTGGGAACTCTTAAGGCTCCATCCATAATTCTCAGCAAACTTGTCAGAGTACTTGAGAAATAGGGAAGTTTGGAAAGCAGGATCATCTTGAACGACCTCTGAATATTTGTCACTGTTGATAGGCCCCCTTAAAACACCCTTCCCTTCACTTCTATAATATGGCACTCTTCCTCCAAACTTAGTAGCTACTCCTATGGTCTCATTTTGTGGGCTTCTTTTCAGAGCAATTACTATATGGAGATCCCCATATTTCTGGTCTTAAATTTTCTTCTGTGTCTCCACAGGTAATTTCAGGCTCCTATAGCCTTGGTTACAACCTATTTGTGTGAATGAGACCCAAACTTACCACTCTAGGTTAGATCTGAGCTCTGGACTCTGCACCACTCCAATGATATATCTCATAAACATCTCAAATACACTATGTACAAGATTAGACTCATTACCTAACTTCCAAAATTGTTCTCCTTTCAGTGTTCACTAGCTGAGTAAAATGGCATCATCGTGCATCCATGTGCTAACATCATATCTGAGATTTACGTTAGATTCCTCCTTTGCTCTTCCATCCATCTTATTACAGAGTTCTGTTGATTTAAACTCCTAACTTTATCTAATAGGGACCATACCCATTAGGTCAGGATCCTTCAAAATCCTTCACCTTTGTGCTTTGTAATTTTCATTCAAAAATTACATTCTTAATCTTTCTAGGGTACTATTGTTATTGTTAATCCTCACCTGAGGATATATATATTTTAATTGATTTTTAGAGAGAGTGGAATGGGAGGAAGAGGGAAAAGAAAGAGAGAAAGAGAAACATCCATGTGAAAGACACATTGTTTGGTTGCCTCCTGCACATGTCCTGACACGTCAGGGATCAAACCTGAAACCCAGGTATGTGTCGACCTGGAATCAAACCGGAGACCCTCAGTCTGTGGGATTATGCTCTAACACAGGGGTTGGTAAACCGAAGCTCGAGAGCTGCGGTTTGCCGCTCTGTTGACTAATGAGTGTGCTGACGACAGTCATATACTACCCTTTACCTCTTTGCACACAATATGTCACAATTGCCTAATCCTCTCAGCTTCCAAATACACGGTAACATTTAGTTTAGTTCAGTGATCGGAACATTCATTAGTCAACAGAATGACAAACCACGCCTCGCGAGCCGCAGTTTACCGACCACTGTTCTAACCACTTAAGAAAACTGGCCAGGGCTGGGTAGTATTTTATTAAGGACTTTCTCAAACACCATTATTTCCTCCCCAGCTTTAGTTACATTATAAAAATAGTAATTAGTCATAAGAAACTAAAAAACTGGTGAGAATCACTGATCAGATGACACAAATGGGCTTTAGAGTGGCCCACAGGAACCCTTGGACATTCATTGAGCTCTTGGACATAAAGGGTTCAATTCAGAAGAGATAAAGAGGAAGGAGGTTGTGGAGAAGGTAAGTTTCATTGTATGTATTGGGCACATATTATACAAAAATATGAGAAAAATATTTATAAATTTAGAGTTGTCAAAGAACTCCTATGATTTTTCTTTTTCTATACCACCCCCCCATAATCTATCTATCTATCTATCTATCTATCTATCTATCTATCTATCTATCTATCTATCTATGCCTAAGTGACTGTTATGACTGGAACAACAGGTCAACCAGTCACTATGATGCTCACTGACCAGCAGGGGGCAGACACTCAATGCAGAAGCTGCCCCCTGATAGTGTGCTCCCACAGCCAACCTCCTGCAGCCTCTCCTCTCCAGGTGGCCCCCCTGGTGGCCCTGATCACTGGCCAGGCCAAGGGACCCCACCTGTGCATGAATTTGTGCACTGGGCCTCTAGTTATAACCATAAGACAAGAGGTAAAGAGTAGAAGAAAGGGGAGTGAGGAAAGAAATGAATACTTGCAGAGCTATATTTTATGACATTTTACTAGGAACTTGTTTAGCAATTACACCAAAGCAGAGTAAATGTTTACATCATATACCTATTATTATGACTAATAGTACCCGAATTCTTACATAACAGTGGTCTGGCCTGGCCAAATTGGCTCAGTTGTTGAGCATGGTTGAGCATTGATCTTTGAACCAGGAGGTCATGATTCGATTCCCAAGTCCATAACATGCCCAGGTTGTGGACTTGATCCCCAGGAGGGGGAGTGCAGGAGGCAGCCAATCAATGATTCTTTCTCATCATTGATGTTTCTATTTCTCTCTCCCTCTTCTTTCCTCTCTGAAATCAGTAAAAATGTATTTTTTTAAACAGTGGGTCTGAAATGTATAGACTGCTTTTCAATTTCATATCACCCCCTCCCTAGTGTCAGGTATCCACGTAAGCCCATGTAATTTTTGTTGCATCAACATATTCTCCTGGTCTTGGGTTATAGCATATCCATGGGGATCAATTGTTTATGAAATATTCCTGAATAAAGCAACAGGTTAGGTGTCTCATTCTTTTTTGTTTGTTTGTTTCTTTCTTTATTTCTGAACTAGAAAATGCTAAGGTAATAGGAATCTTAAGAATTGGCAGCAGGATTACCATTAAGAATTGTGGACATTTGTTCTGGCTACTTTCCAAGATGATCCTCCCAGTGTCTTCTGGTTCTAGCCACCTGGATAAACAAAGGCTTAGGGACACATTAATTTCCAGCAGGCCAAGGTTTCAGTTTTGTCTTTGGTTTAAGATATAGGAATTGTTTAAATTTAATCTATTATTATATATTAATTGTTCAATTCTATTCCTTCAACCACTTAAACCTTCAAATAAGAAAGTGTGCCTAAAATTGTTAAAGTATCTTTTTTTTTTTCTTAAGACTCAGATTGGGTTTAGTCAATCAAGTAAGGTGAACTTTTACTTGCAGTTGGCCTCAACGAATCAATATCATTTGTGACTATGTCAGTGAGGGTTATTTCAACTCCACATAACAGGATAAGTGACTATCAGCAACTTAGACAATAGGGAGTCTATTATTGCACTGGATGAAGTTGGGGGAATTCCAGGCTTAGCTCATTCTGTGGCTCAAGAAAGCCAGATTGGCTTTGTTAGATTCTCTTGTTTTTCTCTATTTGTTGAGGTGGCTATATTCTTCACAGGGTATTGTCTAAAAGTTGAAAGAGAAAGGAAAGTTTTATCTCATCTCCCCATGGCTTTATATTTTATTTTTTAAAAGATTTAAGAAAGCTTCTATGATGATCACAGCAGGATTTACTATATATATATATTTCATCCATGGTTATATTTCTAAAGCATCCCTGGACAAGGTAATAGAATCACCATGATTGGGGGTGGGTGGAGGGGATGCCTGAAATACATTATATGACTAAATTATGAATAAAATTGGGGTTCTTGTTAAAAAGAATAATGTCTTTTGTGTATGTGACTAATAGTCTGCCATTGTGAACAAAACTGTTTTTATACAAAATGCCAATAGTAGAGGGTCATTCACTACCATTTTTGTTGCCAAAAAACCTGGAAGCCCAACTCTAGACAGCCTAAAGAATAAAGAGAATGTATTGGGATAGGGCTAGTTTCAGATAAGACATGAACCAGTAGATCCAGTTAAATAACTGAAGGTTTTCTGTTCTCTCTGCTCTTTCATTACAATGTCAGCTTCTTTCTAAGCCTGGTACTATTCTGGTAGCCAGATGATTGTCACTGTCTTCCAGGGATAAACCTTCTTCTTTTTATCTAGTATTGAAGAATGTCCTTAAATATCTACTACAGAAAAAATTAGGAGACTTTTCTTTCCCACAAACTACCATAAATACCCCTCATAGTCCATTGGCTCTAGACAAAGAAATAGAATACCCATGATTGGTTAAGACTAATACACATTAGTATTCTGGGATAGGTGAGGCAGATTATATTATTCTAGAGGCCCAGTACATGAAAATTCATGCAATAGAGGGGTGGTCCCTCAGTCTGACCTGCCCCCTCTCACAATCTGGGAGCCCTCAGGAGCAGGAAGCGACCCAACAATCAGGAGAAGGTGATTCCCCCATCATACCTCTGCTGTGCCACTGCTGGCAGCACAAGCCTCAGCCGGCCTTGGTTACTTGAACTTCAGGCAGCCCTGGGCAGCTGGGCAGCCAACATCTGAGGCTTGCCTGCACCTTGTGATGGCCTAGGTGGCTGCATTGAGACTTGCCTGTGCCTCAGGCTGGCTCTGGGCAGTTGGGCAGCTGCCATCCGAGGCTTGCCTATGCCTCGGTTCAGCCCTGGGTGGCTGGGGGGCTGAGGGGAAGTGGGGAGTCCTGGGGGCAGGCCCATGAAGTGGCCAGGCCTGCCTGGGGGCAGACTCGGCTATGCCGCATGCTTGCCCCTCTGGCGGGACTGAGAGGACTGGGTGATGCCATCTTGTGTCTGTGGGTGCCACCATCTTTGAGGTTTTGTGGTCAATTAGCATATTCCCTCCTTATTGGCTGTGGGTGCCACTATCTTTATGAGGGTGTGATGGTCAATTAGCATATTTATACTTTATTAGATAGTATTATAAACTAATCTCTGAACCAATGGATGGGATATGCAGTTGATATTGAAGCTTATACCATTGTAATGCATTTAAACAGTAATTTTCTTCTTTATATATTTATTAGGGTGGCTGTTTAATAAAATTATATAGGTTTCAGGGGTACAATCCTATAATGCATTATCTGTATATTATCTTGTGTGTTCACCACCCCAAGACAAGTTTCCTTCCATTACCATTTATCTCCTCTTTACCCTCTCCTACCCTCCTTTCCCTCTGATAATCACAATACTGTTATCAGTGTCTGAAGTTTTTGTTTTGTTCCTTCCCTCCCCCATCATTTAATTCCTTCATCTTTTTTCATCCAGCCCCATAACCCCTTCCTCTCTGGCAGCTGTCAGTCTGTTCTCTGTATCTATGAGTTTGTTTCTATTTTTTTGTATAACAGTAATTTTCTGACAGAAGTAAAAGGGAGTCAGGAAGAGAGGTGAATGAATGAATGAATAATGAATAAAGAAAGATCTCTTTCAATTATTATGAATTTCATATTCTAGCCATTTTGCTAATAATAGTTTCAATAAGCTGAATAATTCTTATCTAAAAGATAACTTAATATAAAGCAAATAATAAGAATCAAATTTATAGGAAACATGTAATAAAAGCTACACCAGTATCAAAATTCTAGCAGAATAAGAAAATGCTATTTTTGAATACCATTTATTGGTTTTGAAAAAGATTAAGAAGTTATTCATTGTGACATTTTTATATTGGGGAAATTGATTAATTTTTTTTTTTTGGCTAGAGAACTCACACAGAATTCAATTAGTTTAGGATCAAATTTGGCTCTGATATTTGTTTTTTCATTTGAAGAGATCTTTTAAATATAAGTAAGAAGAAATATTTTTAGTAGCATCTATTGTTAGTCATAATGATGTTTAATCCAGAAAGTCAACATTTCCAAAATGGCTACTGTATACATCACAAAGTAAAATTAGATATATAATTAATAGTATCTCTGGAAGTGAAGTGAATTATATAATTTAGTATGAGAAGAAAGGGCAGCTTCCAAAAGATGCAAGAGGAAGGTTTGGGATCAATACATACATGGAGGGCCACTACAGTAATTTCCTAAAGTCTTGGACAAATCAGCCCCTCTGTGTGTCAGCTTCTTATTTATAAAATAAAAATATGAACTTATGTAATCAATGAAAACTTTTCCTGGCTCTATAATTCTATAATTGTACTAGGGACTTTGAACTTCTGGGCATATATTCTAAACTATTTTGGTACTTAACATACTGTATTGTGTTGTTAGTTTATATGTTGGCACTTAAGCTTCTATACCTTGTATAACAGTCCATTAGACATCTATATTGCCCAGTTGTGGGTCCTTAATAAATGCTGGATTCTTGTTGAATTAAATTGGAAACAATGATGATGATTGTGACTCTTCTTCTTCAGCAAATGGTGGGTAGGAGAGAACAATTTATTGAGTATTCATCTACACTGAGTGACCAGATTATTATGACCACCCCATCAGTACTTCATTGGGCCACTTTTTGCCTTTAGTACTCTGGCAATTTTTCTTGGGATTGACTCCATGAAAGGTGATGTGAGGAATCTGACACCATGCCTGATGAATAGCACTGTCCAGTTCTGTGAGATTTGATGGCTGTGGAACTAGCTGCCTGATGGCTCTTTTAAGTTCATCCCACAAATGCTCAATTGGATTGAGAGCTGATGATTGTGGGGGCCACCTAAGCAAGGTAAAGTCTCCCTCATGTTCTTGAAACAACTCCTGCACAATACAAGCATCATGGCAGGTTTTGTCTTGTTGGAAGAAGCCATCTCCATTGGGATATGCCATCAACATGATAGGATGAACTTGATCAGCAACCATACTTAATGTACGTTGTGCTATTTTGACATTGTTCCACAGAAATTAAAGCGCCCAAATCATGCCAGGAAAACATGCCCCAAACCATAACACTGAACCCATCAGCTTGAAGGGTTGTACTCATGCATGTGGGGAGCATGCTTTCATGCTGTTTCCAAGAAATTCTCACTCTGCCATCTGCATGATGCAACTGAAAACGTGACTCATTGGACCACATGACTTTTTTCCAATGCTCAACTGTCCAATCCTTGTGTTCTTGTGCAAATTGGTGACATTTTATCTTGGTAACTGAAGACAGCAAACATGTTCAAACAGGCTTTTGGCTTCCATATCCCATACAGCTAATTTGCCTACAAATGTCAGGTGGTCATAATAATCTGGCCACTCAGTCTAATGTCACTATGACCCCAAATATCAGAAAATGGCAAAAAAAGGACAAAAGCTGGGCAGAAATAACTTGGTTAATACTTTTTAGGCTTTTTTAGCTTCCTGGAAACTATGAGCTCTATTGATGATAAACCACTAAGTTACATATTTGCACATGAGTGAGATTCTCAAATAGGAATTTTAATTCAAATTAAAAAGAAGGTTCTTACAATTGGTTTAATATTAATAATTGGTATAATAAATGTTTGAAAGCCAATAAGATAGTTTAAATCCTCAAATCATCATCTGAATGGATGGTTTAGGCATGTAGGTATGTGGATCTCTGCATATGTAAATGTTGTCTGTGTAGTCTAAGACTATCCAGAGAGGAAGTAGATAATGTGACACAGGAAGTAAAAGAGGGTAAGTCCAGATAAAGGATTCAATGGGGAATCCTTTATGTGAACTTATCCCACCTGAAAGTTGCATTCTGTCAAAATGGCCCACGCTGCTCCTGCAGCACAGAAGAAACAAAGGTACAGAAAGAAAGAAGGGGAGGGGGAAAGGGAGATGTAGTGAATCAACATTGAGGGGAAAGCTACAGGAATGAGCAATCCTAGGGAAGTTTTATGAGGATGCTTTGAAAAATAGTGATTTCTAGAACTGTCTTATGCAGTTGTAAAGTAGAATCCTCTGTCAAATTTCAGTGAGAAAAACTTTGTTCTTTGAGGAAGAATTTTGATCAACTGCTGCTAGATGGAGAATTCTCTGCTTTGAGTACAGAAGCCTTGATACAAAAGAGTGACTCTACCATATACAATCTGAAACTGGGACAGTGCAGGATGGGTGAGAACAGTGACTCTTGCAGAACCATGCCAATGATGCAAAATATGAACAGATCAGAAAGGATCTGGTTTTTATCTACAAATTCTTTGATGAGTAGGATTGGATATAAATATGAGAATTACATGGTTTGCTTAAGGTAAATTTAGAAAACTGTATATAGTCTTTTTTATAGTATAGTTTCAGGCCTTATCAATCCATTCATCTTTACAAAGTTCTTAGTCAAAAAAGTCTTCAGATCTTGTTGGAGATAGACATGGGAACCAGGTGGAAGCATCTGACCCTAGCAATCAAGTACCTAGAGTGGTAAAACTGGATATGCAGCATCATTTTCCAAGTGCTGCTTGAATAAGGCCTGATCCTATCTGGCTGTGTCACACATTCCATATGCATAATTCTCCCACAACCAGAATTACCCCAGGTCACATACATATAAGCATGACCAGAGACAGTAGAGACCAACTAAAATAATATATTCAAGGAAATACAAAGTTGTCAACTCCTCCTCCATCAAGAATACTATACTTTTACATAAAAGCCAACATAAAAGTTTGGTTTCATAAAAAAGTCTAAGGATTAACATCCACTAAAATAAAAAAGTAAGTAAAATAAAACAAATTCACATTTATGAATGGGACTCAGTTATTTTGAGGGTTTTGGGAGATTTGGACTCACTCATTTATCCCGGAGGACTTAGATGCTTGTCTATTATACACAAGCATCTAAATCCTCAGGGATAAAACAGTGATTCAACCCTTATGGAAATATTCTAATGCTCAATTCTTCTTGTATTTTTATAATATACTTGTTTGTATCTATAATCTGTTAATTGGCCTACTTTCAAGATAAAGAATTGCATGTGTTTTCTAATTCAAAAGACATTTCCTGAAGAAAGCAAGCATCTTGAAAAGTATATAATAACTTTAAATGTAAAATGTATCCCTTAGCTTCCTATAATTAAAAGGAATGTGAGTAGAATGATATATAAGAACTGGTTTCTTTGTACAGAACATAAAACTGAAGTATTATTGTTCAAGAAAGATATCAATCTGTGCACATATGTAAATTATAAATACACATGCACATATCTATCTATCTATCTATCTATCTATCTATCTATCTATCTATAATCACTTGCTATATACTTCAGTTTGTTCATCTGAATAAGTCTATCAATACATAAATATAGTACCTCACAGTATTATAAGAGATGTACATGGGTTAGTTCATGTTAAGCTCTTAGAATAATGCCTGGAAGATAATAATTGCTCAAGAAATGTTAACTATATTATATTTAATGTTTACCTACGTTTTCTAAGCACATTCCTCAAATCTAAATTCCCAATCTTCCTGTAAATCAACTCAGGTTTCTTTTCAGTAGAATGGTTAAGTAGAAGTTTCGATTTGTACAGTACAGTACAGTTCACAGTTCCATAGCTTTATTTCCAAAATCCTAAATGCTGTGCAAAATGAGTTTTTCATGGTTCATCTGGTGGCAAAATCTGACCTGACCTGATCTTAATTTATTGGCAGCAAAATCTGATATGAACTAATGGGAAGCTATTTAGGCATCTCATTAGTATAAATATTGATATATTTGATTATGGAAATTGGCCCAGATCCTTTCAAATGTGAAATATTCTGCATTCTGTAACATATTTGGCCCCCAATTTTCAGATAAGAAATTATAGACCTGTAGTAGTCAGGGTAGACAATATAGAAGACATTTCCATCTGTGACTCTAACAAGATTTATTAAAGTAAGAATGTAAGTTTCTTTAAAAATGCTATACCAATCAGCTCTTCAAATCTAAAAAAATGTGAACCTTGTCTCCTCCCATGTTATTTATTATCCCTAGGTCAATCTCCCCTCCTACTTGTTCCTTCTACTATAATTTGCAAGTAGCAGTTATTTTAGTTTTGGAACATTTATCAAGTTATAATAATTCTAACTCTCCTACAATTATTTTAATGTCATACTCCTTCCCTCAATCTCCATCTACATTCACACAATTACACCATCAAGAACAGGTCAAAAAAAACTCAAATTGTTAGGTGTTCTTGATTACTTTTTCCACTTTTCCCACCTGGGATAAGTCAAGGAATCAAGAAGGATGAGTTTTGTGAAGTCGATCACTTCACTTTGCCCTCCAGCACATGTCTCTATGATCCCTGCAGCACTAGTTAGAAGAACTGTCTAGTTTCCAGACAGTCCATCTGGTTTTATTTCAGGAAGTTGCAGTAGATCCCAATCTAAAATACCTATTCTTATTAAAGATCCCTAAGATCTTCAGAGATGTCTGGGAGAAAATTCTTCTAAGGCTCCTTCCTCTTTAACTCCAGGGAGTTTAAAGTCATATTTTTAAAAATCCTTCAAATAGACTTAATCTCCACATCATATTTAACCATAGAAACACAGCTGGGTTTTACTAATAGAAAGCAGCAGTCTAGATAGAAATGATCCTGAAAATCTCTTTTCCAGGGTACTCAGGATGTTTTTTTCCCTTTCTCTTGAGGGAGGCCTCAAGATGTAGAACTACTTACCAAAGTGGCCAACTGTGAAGAGGTAAATATAGGTTTATAGCAGACACTAATCCAAATAGATAGAGCATTCCAGCCCCAGTGAGGTGAAGACCCCATTGCGAAGAAAACATGGTAAAGCACATTGGAATTCTCCCTAGGCTTTTACTCAACATGTACCTTGGAGCAAACCACTTAATTTCTCTGGGCTTCATTTTCTTGGTCAGTAGCATAGGCATCATAATGGCTTTAGCAGAATTATGCCAGCTCACAGCAGAAAATGACTGAGCTGGAATTCAGATGTGTATCTCTTTGATTCCCAAAACACTGAACTTGTCCTTGTGTCATGATGACTCTAGAAAGTTCACATGTAAAACAGAATATCCCTCTGCTCTGAACAGCCACCGCTAGCTAATACCATAGTGAGGAAAAGCTTTTGGATGGCTAACTTTTGATGATGGGACTTGGTGTTGGTCAGGGCTCCATGCAGAGCACAGCTGCGATGTTATATGGAAAAGACTTCATTTGACCTACAAGTAAATAACAGTGTGGCAGGAGGGGCAATCTGAAGCGGGCTGTATTCTTCTGTGGTGAGATGTAAACCTGTGGAACCACATAACAAGCCTTAAAAAATGTTATTGGAAGCATCTGATAGCAGAAATTTCTGCTGCTTAAAAATCTAGAGGGGAACCAAGGTGGCAGCATAGGTAAACACTTGCACTTGATGCCTTCCACAGCCACATCAAAATTACAACTAATATACATAAGAACTGTCATCTAGAACAGCAGGAAAGCTGGCTGAGTGGAAGTTCTATAACTAGAGAGTTAAAGAAGAAAGTTCATTGAGACTGGTAGGAGGTGCAGAGGTGTGGAACAAACTGGCACCTGGGTGTGCTGTTTTTTTAATTGGGAGGGAGATGCAAACTTCCACTAGCTCTGAGCTGCAGTGCCTGGTGAGACTCAAGGGGATCCAGACACATACAAGGAGAAACTGGACTAGCTGGCATCAGGGCAGGAACGCAGGGGTGGCTTTCTTCTAGATGGATATGCTTACAATGGTCATTGTTCCTGTGCTGGGACCTCCCCAGTGCAGGGCTGACTGACAGCTATTGCTGTTTGCTCCACCGTGGTGATTCTCTGGGACCCCGTCCCCCCCAGTTTTACAAACCCACCCAAGTTCTGTGCAGTGGCTTTTGCATATGGATGGCCTGTCCTTTCTAAGCCTAAAACTGGTAAAAAAAAAAAAAGCTGCAGCTCAGGGAGCCCAAAGCTATCAAAAGAAAGCCTAAGGCCACACCAGCACCAGCCTGCCTTGCTTCACTGCTGGGCCTGTCTGGGTACTTCCAAACTTGATACAAAGAAGAGCAATCTGCAGATCTCTTTGTAGCTCAGGCAGTGGACTTTGCACCTCCTTGGAGATCCAAGAGCCAGTGTACTCAGTGGTCAGTGTGAGAATGTGCCAGATTATAACTCTTCACATCCATAAGTGACACACTCAAGGGGAAGACTCAGTGAGCACCAAAGCCCCACTAAAGCAAGTCCTACCCCATGAGGGTGTCTCCTGCACAGCAGCTCTTCCATTGTAGACAGAGCTGGTCCTCACAGCCAATTGAGGTGAAGACCCCATTGCAAAGGAATTCCTGGAGGTCAATTTCTCCCAGTGATACCAACAGTAATCAAGGTTTAATTACAACAAAAAGGCACATAGCCCACAAAGGGATGCACAAAGAGTGTCCACCTAGGTGATTGGGAAGGCTGAGCTATTGGGCCTTATAGGATACCTACTATACAAGATCACTCTATCAATTTAAAAAGACTTAGCAACTACCTAATACATAGAAACAAACCCAGGGAAGCAGCCAAAATGCGGAGACAAAGAAACATGTCACAAATGAAAAAAATGGAAGAAAGTAAACTGCTAGATATAGAGTTCAAAACCACAGTTATAAGGTTACTCAAGAATTTTCTAGAAA
>PVJN01006086.1:0-76014 GCA_004026805.1 Lasiurus borealis | reverse complement strand
TTTGAGGCTGGGGCTCTCCACAGGAGTATACAGTGCCTGACCTCTGTCCTGGGCCCCTGTCACGGTCACTATCTCTCCTGCCCTCCTTTCTGTCTCTCCCTCTCTCCTGCCCATCCCTGTGTCTCTCCCATCTCAACACTGGTTTTTCTACCAGGGGCCCTATTTCTGCTTCTGTCTCGGCCCCTCACCTCTACCTCTAACTCCAGGGTTCTTTGCATACTTCCTCCTCCTTCAGAATAGTTTTCTGCCTTCTCATAAGGATCCAGTTAAAAAAATCATATAAAAAGATTTTAATCACAAACATACTATAAAGAGACATTGAAAGTTGGGTAGAGGAAAAATGAATAATTCCTTCATTCTAACTTAGCAGCTGTGGTCAATTTTGATGATTTCCTTTCAGTCTTTTTAAAATGAGTTTTTTTGGCCGAAACCGGTATGGTTCAGTGGATAGAGTGGTGGACTGAAGGGTCCCAGGTTAGATTCCGGTCAAGGGCATGTACCTTGGTTGGGGGCACATTCCCCGTGGGGGATGTGCAGGAGGCAGCTGATCGATGTCTCTCTCTCATGGATGTTTCTAACTCTCTCCCTTCCTCTCTGTAAAAAAATCAATAAAATATATTAAAAAATAAATAAAATTAGTTTTTTTTGGAAGGAAGAGTGAAAAAGAGAAACATTGATGAGAGAGAAAAATATTGATCAATTGCTTCCTGCATGCTCCCTGACCGGGATTGAACCCACCCCCTTTTGGTGTATGGGACGATGCTCCAACCAACTGAGCCACAGTGGCCAATGTCTGCTTTTTAATCTTCTTAAAATTTATTTTATTATTGATTTCAGAAAAGAAGGGAGAGGGAGAGATAAAAACATCAATGACGAGAGAGAATCATTGATTGGCTGCTTCCTGCATGCCCCCAACTGTGGATCTGGCTGCAATCTTGGCATGTACCCTGACCAGGAATCAAACCTCTTGCTTCATAGGTTGATGTTCAACCAATGAGAAACACTAGCCAGGCTGCTATTTAATCTTAATCATGAGTCCCTCCAGTGATTTCCAATCTCAGAGCAAAAACCTAAGCACCTTTAAGATGGCCTACAAGGTGCTACATCAAGCTTGCCAAACTCAAAGGCTAACACAGGCCAAATAAACAAAGTGTGAGTTTGCAAAAATACAAAAGCTTCAATTTTCATAGAAATGTAGATTTATTTCGATATAGACATGCTGAACACAAAGGGCTGAAATAAATGAGTAATCATTAACATAAAATAATAGAACATTTTTAAAAATTTAAATTTAATTTTTTAATAATAGAACATTTTAATAAAAATTAATATTTTTTCTTGAACATTAACTTACCAGACACTGAGTAACTGCACAAATTAATAAGCATAACACAAATAAACCTATTTTTCTTGTTCTCCGAAAGTGATATATCTCTTGTTTCGCAGACCAAACAAGTTAGTACAGGACTAATTACATGGCAATCAGCTGCTAAAATATTCGCTGTAGTATTAGTGGAGAGAAATGATGCACCTGCGCGTAAGGTGCGTAAGGGAAATGAATGCGCCCTGATTATAGCAATCAGTCATTAGTGAATGTTGTAGTTCGTTATTAATACTTATGTATAACAAGATATTGTAAAAAGTAAGTTATGAAATTTTTATTAAAACGTTTCTTGAGGGGAAAACCAAGATGGCGGCATAGGTGAACACCTAAATTGCTGCCTCGCACAACAATTTCAAAACTACAACTAAAAGACAGAATGGACATCATCCAGAACCACAGGAAAGCTGGCTGAGTGGAAATTCTACAACTAGAAGTAAAGAGAGGGGCTCACGGAGACTCAGAAGAGCTGCAAAAAGCTGAGGTACAGAGACGTGCGCATGGAGAGAGCAGGCAGCGGTGTACCTGTCTGCTTCCTCTGGAGGGAGGGAGACGCAGACTCCCAATTGCAATGAACTCCTTATCCTATGGCACTGAACCCCAGTTCTGGGCGAGACTCATGTGGGGGGAGTCTGGACTGTGAAAGGAAATTTAGAGGAGCCGCAAAGGGGCAGAGGTCTGGGGGTGCGCACACCGCTGCCCACAGAAGACAGACTGCTGACTGTGCCCCTGGCTTTCTCTAGAGGGTGGGAGACAGAGCCTCCCAACTGCACCACTTCGAATGGCACTGAGCCCCAATTTCGGGTGAGATTCTGGGACCCAAGCTCATACGAGTCCCAGAGCGCAGGGGAGCCGGAAAAGCAGAAATCTAAAGACACCTCCAGCGATTACCAAGAGACACTTGAGACCCAGGAGCCGTGTAGGGTGGGGCTGACTGGAAGCCAAGAGGCTCTGAGACTCCACCCCATCCAAGCTCAACACAGAGGCTTTTGCAGTTTTGCAAGTCTTGTATCATAAGGCTGATTCCAACACAGAAGTTGCCCCGGCATAGTGAAAATGCGGAGACAAAGAAACAGATCACAAATGAAAGAAATGGAGGAAAACAAATGACTGGATATAGAGTTCAAAACCATGGTTATAAGGTTTTTCAAGAATTTCCTAGAAAAGATGGATAAATTTAGTGAGACCCAAGAGGAGATGAAAAAGGACCCACTAGATATTAAACATACACTGACTGAAATAAAAAATATGATACATCGACCTAATAGCAGACTAGAGGAAGGCAAGAATCAAGTAAAAAAATTGAAACATAAAGAAGCAGAAAATACTCAACTGGAAAAGCAAGAAGAAAAAAGAATAAAAAAATGTGAAGATAGCATAAGGATCCTCTAGGACAACTTAAACATACCAACATCAGAATTATGGGAGTGCCAGAAGAAGAGAGAGAGCAAGATACTGAACACCTATTTGGAAAAATAATGACTAAAAACTTCCCACAGTTGGTGAAAGAAATAAACTTACAAGTCCAAGAAGTACACAGAACCCCAAATAAAAGGAATCCAAAGAGGACCACATCAAGACACATCATAATTAAAATACCAAGAGCAAAAGACAAAGAGAGAATATTAAAAGCAGCAAGAGAAAAATAGTCAATTACCTACAAGGGAGCACCCATATAATTGTCAGCTGATTTCTCAACAAAAACTAACCAGGCTAGACGGGAGTGGCAAGAAATATTCAACGTGATGAATAGCAACTACCTACAACCAAAATTACTCTATCCAGCAAAGCTATCATTCAGAATGGAAGGTCAGATACAGAGCTTCACAGATAAGAAAAAGCTAAAGGAGTTCATCACCACCAAACCAGTATTATATGAAATCCCGAAAGGTACTCTTTAAGAAGAGGAAGAAGAAAAAGGTAAAGATAAAAATTATAAACAACAAATATATATCTATCAACAAATGAATCTAAAAATCAAGTGAATAAAAAATCTGATGAACAGAATAAACTGGTGAATATAATAGAATCAGGAGCATAGAAAGGGAGTGGACTGACAATTCTCAGGGGGAAAGGGATGAGGGGGGTGCAGGGAGAGACTGGACAAAAATCATACACCTATGGATGAGGACAATGGGGGGTAGGTAAGGGTAGAAGGAGGCGTGGGAGCTAGTGGAGGGGAGTTATGGGGGGAAAAAGAGAAACAAATGTAATAATCTGAACAATAAAGATTTATTAAATTAAAAAAACACACATTTCTTACATACCATTATGTTGGCCGGGCCACAAAAATAGTCGTTGTGGGTCACATGCGGCCTGTGGACCACGAGCTTGACATGTTTGCCCTACATGATCTGCCTGCCCACTCCACCTCCTACCCAGAACCCTCTCGACCCCTCTTCCCTGTCCCCATGACTGCTCCAGCCACCATGGCTTTCTGGCTTTCCTGAACACACTAGGCATGCTCCATCCTTAGGGCCTCCACAGTGGCTGTTCCCATTGCCTGGAATGTCTTGTCCCAAAAGTTTGCATGGATTACTTCTCAACACCGTTAAGGGTACAGTATACTGAGGGATCTCTCTCTGTCAAACAAGAGACAACCATCCCACCCAATGGCAGCACCTCCAGCTGCACTCCCAATCTGTTACCCCGTTTTTCAATAAACAGTGTTGCAGACAACCCTACTGCACCCATGTTCCACAGACCCCTTTACTCATGATTTTCTCAGCCATCTCCTAGTGCAGTGGTTGGCAAACTGTGGCTTGCGAGCCACATGCGGCTCTTTGGCCCCTTGAGTGTGGCTCTTCCACAAAATACCACGGCCTGGGCGAGTCTATTTTGAAGAAGTGGTGTTAGAAGAAATTTAAGTTGAAAAAATTTGGCTCTCAAAAGAAATTTCAATCTTTGAACTGTTGATATTTAGCTCTGTTGACTAATGAGCTTGCTGACCACTGCCCTAGTGGGGCATTTTGGTTGAGTGGAATTGCTGGTTTAAAGGTGTGCCTTTAAAGGTGTACACTTAAAATTTCTATGGGATTGCCCAACTGCCCTTTTACCAAGGGTTCGCCAATGGCATATGACAGTGGTTTACAAAGCTTATCTGCCTTTTTAATTTTTGCCGATTTGCTAAACCAAAAGTATCATATTACAGTACTTTAATTTGCATTTTCCTAATTAGAACTGACACTGAACATCTTTTCATGTACTTAATAGATGTTTATATTTCCTCTGTGAATTTTATTTTTCATATCCCCTGCCCACATTTCTATTAGATTATTGCTCTATTTTTACTGATTTATAGGAGCTTTTAAAAAATATACTGTATTGTGGGTCTATTTAGGCAGGGTAGATTCTACCATTATCTAGTTCTAGTCAAATACAGGTTGCAGGGGTGTCTTTCCTTCCATACTACCACCTCCTCTACGGGTGTCAAAGATCCCATCTTTTTTTTTTTTTTTAAATGTTTTATTGATTTTTTACAAAGAGAAAGAGAAAGGGATAGAGAGTTAGAAACATCAATTAGCTGCTTCCTGCACACCCCCCACTGGGGACACACCTGCAAACATGGCACATGCCCTTGACCAGAATCAAACCCGGGACCTCTCAGTCCATAGGCTGAAGCTCTAGCCACTGAGCCAAACTGGCTAGGGCAGGTCCCACCTTTTGGTTTGGGAGCTGATGAATGTTCGGAGTCATTTGAAAAGGAGCAGCATTGATAGGGATTAGTGTGGACTAGCCAGGTCTCAGGACAGTGAAGACCTGAATGGCTCCTGTGGCATCCCTGGTCTCGGTGATGAGGGGATCTGGCAGTCTCTGGGCACTGACTCTCTTCCCCTCCTTGTGGTCCTGCAGGTACGTTCCTTATCCTGGGCCCCTCGACCTCTTCCAAGATCAGGCTGCATCTCACTGGTTTCTTATCCAGGCCCAGGGACCCCACTCACCTCCCCAGGTGGCATGTGGTCTGGGCCAGTGCTGTTCTCTTTTCAATAGATAATTAAGGCATAAACTCCATCTCCAGTTTTCTTCACTCCTTCCTCTTAATTTTCAAGAGGGTTTTCTCCTCTCAGCAAAAGCAGCTTCTTGCAAATCAAAGGCTCTGCCTTTCAAAAGCGTGGCTTCTGATGTGGGTTTCAGCTGACGATCTGGAAATTTAAAAAACAACGACATCTGAGTGCTGGCTGTTTCTCTCACTTTATATTCCTGCTACAAAGGCACGAATTCTCCTGGAGGTAAAATGCAACCTCCGATTGATGTGAGGAAGTGGGAGAAATAAAAGCAACGTGTTTATTTTGAGGCATGTTCTCGCTGCATTCCTATATGTCTGTGGCAGATTTGCTCTCCCAGGCTCTATTAACTTTGGTCCCATAGTCTTCTGTCATTCAGAAGCTCAATGTCTTTTTTTTAAATGTCTTTTTACTGATTTCAGAGAGATAGAGAGAGGAAAAGAGAGATGGAAACATCCATGATAAGAGAGAATCATTGATTGGCTGCCTCCTACATGTCGCCCACTGGGAATAGAGCCCACAATCAGGCATATGCCCTGACAGGGAATCAAACCTTGACCTCCTGGTTCATAGGTCAAAGCTCAATCACTGAGCTATGCCTATCAGGCAGAAGTTCAATGTGTGTGTGTGTTTTAATACATATATATATATATATATATATAACATATATTTTTAAATATATATATATATGTAATATACATTTCAGAGATGAAGGGAGAGAGATAGAGGGATAGGAACATCAATGATGCGAGAGAATCATTAACTGGCTGCCTCCTGCATGCTCCACACTGGAGAGAATGGAGCCCCAGCCTGTGCCCTTGGCTGGACCCTTTAGTCCGCAGGCTGATGCTCTATCCACTGAGCCAAACCGGCTAGGGAAGAAGTTAAATGTTTTTATGTCATCAGACCTAACTACCTTTTATATTCTTTTAATGCTTTTACACTTTTTATTTATTTATTTTTTTAGAGAGAAAGGGGAGGAAAGAGACAGAGAGAAATGGAACTATCAATCTATTGTTCCACTTATTTATGCAATCATTGGTTGATTCTTGTTTTTGCCCTGACAGGGATCGAACCTGCAACCTGGGTGTATTGGGGACAATGCTCTAACCAACCAGGGTCAGTGTGCCACACTCCGCACGGCCAGGGTTGAACCTGAGACGGCGGAGGTGAAGGATTAAAGAAGACAGACAAGGGGATAAAGCTGGGGCTAGGTGGAACACTGCACTTGGATGAAGAGACAGTGCAGCATCCTGCAAGCTGAGTCTTTATTTTATAGCAGATTCTAAGAGGCAAAGAAAGGGCGTGGTCGAGATGTTTACAATGTTCTTGCAGCTTTGAATCTTCTCAATTACATGTATCTGAACTCTATCAAGCTTTGTTGTGGCAGCACTCGCTGCATCTCTACAGTCCATATCACTCAGCCACGTGGGACCACAGGTTCGGACCATAAGGTCAAGCTTACAACTATAATCTTTGGCTATAATTGTGCTGGGAGCGCTTTGCCCTCCAAGCTGGGAACTGCTTGTGGCTTTGCCATGAGAGGATCGTGCCCTCTCATTAGTCTGAGGCTTGAATCTGTCCAAACGCTGTAGCCGCTCTCAGCAGGCCAGGCTGTGTTTCTTTCTTCTTTATTTTTTGTTAATCTTCACCTGAGGATATTTTCCCATTGCTTTTAGATAGAATGAAAGGGAGGGAGGGAGGGAGGGAGGGAGAGAAAGAGAAAGTGTGTATGTGTGAGAGAAACATTGATGAGAGAGAGACACATGGATTGTTTGGTTGCCTTCCACGCCCACCCTGACCAGGGCTGGGGATCAAACCTGCAGCCCAGATTCGTGCCTGCCATTGACTGGGGATCAAATTTTTGACCCTTTGGGTTTTCGGGCCGACACGCTAACCACTGTGCGCACTGGCCAGGGCAGGGTTGTATTTCTTACATTTCATTCTTTAAATCAAAGGCACTTTTTATGTGTGTCTGGTGTGGGGTAAAGTTCAAATTTTATATTTTTGACATTGGGGAGCCATTTGACCTAATGTCATTGATTAAATAGCCTATATTTTCCTCATAGATGCAAAAATGCTATACTTATGATAATAGATAGACACTTACATAGAATATGGAATTTCTGTTGTTTTATAAGTATTTTTGTTTATGGCTTGATAGTTCCTTCTCATTTTTATTCATTAATTTATTTTTCTTGTGGGAGAGAGAGAAATGGGGAGTGATTGTTTAACGGCTACAGAGTTTAAGTTTGGGATAACAAAAAAGTCCAGGAGATGGATGGTTGTAATGGTTGCACAACAATTTAAATAGGAACTGTACACTTAAAATTAGTGAAAATGGTAAGTTATGTTATGTGTATTTCATTATATTGATATTCTATTCTTTTGTATATTTTCTTCCAGTTTAACTTGAGAATCAGCTTGTCGAATTCTATGAAAATAGCTTCGCTATTTTGATTGAAAGCGTATTGAATGTATCCATTACTCTAGGGCAGTCAGTGGTCGGCAAACTGCGTCTCGCGAGCTACATGCGGCCCTTTGGCCCCCTGAGTGTGGCTCTTCCACAAAATACCACGGCCTGGGCGAGTCTATTTTGAAGAAGTGGCGTTAGAAGAAGCTTATGTTTAAAAAATTTGGTTCTCAAAAGAAATTTCAATCGTTGTCCTGTTGATATTTGGCTCTGCTGACTGATGAGTTTGCCTACCACTGCTCTGGGGAGAAGTGACATCTTTACCTCGCTGAGTCTTTCCCTCCAGGAACGTGGTGTGCCTCTCCATCTCTTCAGCTCTCCTTTGATGTCCTTCAGTCAAGTTTTATAATTTTATTCACGACGGCTTATTCCTAGATGGAGGATGGCTTTATTCACCTCTGTGAGTGGAACAGCGGGTCAAGCACAGGAGGAGTCACTCGGGCCTGACGCCAGCCCAGCCCCGGGATGAAGGACTGCGTGCAGAGGACACGAGATAGGACGTAAATCGCATGAGTCATTTCTCTAAGAGCCCGTGCGTGAGGCAGCAGGTGGATGCAAGTGAGATGAGCTGAGCTGAGCTGAGCGGCGGGGCCGGAGGGTCACGGGGAGGGAACCTCCAGAATGAGAGAAGCCTGAGTTTATCACCACAGGGGCAGGAAGAGGGAGAAACTGAGATGCTGGGGATGGACTGCAAACAACGTGAATACTGATGTGGCTACCGTGCCCCTTTCCTTCTGAAGAGCAGATGGAGGCGTTGGGGCCTGGAGACCCGAATCTGAACCCGAACCCTGACCCTGTCACTTACTAGCTGTGTGGCCGGGGGCCAATTATGTAGCGTCTCAGAAACCCCGCGTCCTCCCCGGCAAAACAAGGGTCAATGCTAATGATACGTTTAGTTGTTTAATTATTGGTCTGTCTCTCACCGGACTGTAACCCACATGGCCGGGGACCATATGGTTTCGCTCATGAACGTGCAGGGCTGCTGCTAGCCCATACGGTGGTTTTGCGGGAAGTTAGAAAGTGGCATCCTTTTGAGCCGACACTCTGGGAGCCCACAGTTTGGTGGCTGGTCTGTGGGCTGGATTCCGGGCCCACTTGTCCCTCAATGGGGTGCTCTTGTGCAGACCTGCTTTGGTGGGTACACTAGTGCTCAATGCACGCAGGCCGAGCACATGGGAGGGGCTCACGAAATGTATTGAATACAGAGATGATTGGATGTGGGAGTTTAGAAGGTGAGGGGTGGGGATTTCAGGGAAGCCCCGAGGGGTTCTCATTTGTGCTAAACAAACAAACAAACAAACAGACAAACAAACAAAACCCTCTGCTTCCAGTACAGAATGACTTGGAATTTTCCAAGGGCTTTATTTCTTGTATTTCTGAAGGGGACGGTGAGTATCAACTAGCACCCCAGAGGCAGTGCTTACAGGAATGAGCGATCTGCTGAGCTGGTTTGGGTAGGCACACCAGGGTTTATCTGCATGGGGCCCAGGAGCTTCCAAGAGGCATCCTCCCTCGGGGTGGAGAGAGCCTGACGTGGCAATAGAACCTTGAGCAATGCAGGGACGCGGAGATAAGCTGGGTAAAGAATAACTGGGAGGCTCTCTGAGGAGGAGCCGGACCTGTCTGAAGAGCAGAGGAGAGTGTTCTAGGCAAGGGGGCAGAAGGTGCAAAGGTCCTGGGGCCCCTTGGGGTGAAATAAGGGTCATGGTGAAGAAGATGGGGGAAATGGCAGGTGCCTCCCCAAGGGTTTTTCATCCAGCGAAGAGGGACAGAAGATTCGGCAGGGCTGTTTCCTGGTATTGTTTGGGCAAAACCCTGGGTGTTGGCCCCTGGCAGGGTGGGGCTCTGACCCATGGACTCTCTGGGGGGACAGGAGCTGAACTGCCTTCCTGAGACGGCGTGGGTTGTTCTTTTAATTGTGTTTTGATTGCACAAGTGACATTTAAACAGCACGAAAAGCAATATTTAAAAAGAAAGAAAAGCCGCTGGACGCCATCCATTTTACACAGCTGATGCCTTGGAGAGATGACTGGACCTGGAGTCCCACCCTCTAGGGCTGGCATCCTTCTCTCCCCGTTACTGGCTGTGCCCCCTCAGCAGGTGACCGCCCCTTCCTATGCCTTAGTCGCCTTACCTATAACAACTCCAACCTGGCAGGATTAGGGGAGATTGGGAAATGAAGTGAGATCATGTATGCAGAAGCCCTTGGCATAGAGTCTGGTGTATGGTGGACACTCCATAAAAATTTCTCTTCTTTATCAAGGCAACTGTTTGCATTTCCTTATATTTTCTGTCAAGCTTTTATCAAATCCGTTTTTGCATACACTTGGTGATCGTGCTCTAAATTTAATTTCGCAGTCTGCCTGTAAACTTACTATAGCCTAAGCACTTGTTCCAACATTTTCATAATTATTTAATGGTGAAACACCAGGCCATTGAATCAATGAGTCATTAATTATGTACCGTTCTTCAGCTGCTGGACCTTTTTCGCTGTTATAAATAGTTCCGTATTGAATTCTGTTTCTTGTTCCCTTCATTTGTGTCTCATTTTTATTTCTGCCGCTGAAGGTTGAACAGTCCTTCATGTTTACTTGCTGCTTCCATTTCCTCATTTGAATCGCCTGCTCGTGAACTTTGTCCCGATACCTCTTAGCAGCTCAGGGTATTTTATATTCGGTGTTCGTGAAATCTTTACATCTCGTAGGCATTAGCCACTGGCCGTTCTCCCCACTTCCGGGTGACATTTTTTAATTTTAGATTTCAGTCATTTTTCGAATATACAAACTTTAAATGTCTTACCTATCAGTCTTGGCATTTGTGATTTCTCTGGTTGAGTTAATCGTTAATCCAACAAACTGTGTGAGCACCCAATTTGTATAACAGGTGCATGGAGGGGTGTGGGGGAGGCATAGAGGGCACCCTGGTTCCTAATTCCCAGAGCTCTTCGTTCAGTTGGGGATATAGACATGAGAAAAATCATAACGTGGCCCAGGAAGCACTAGAACGACAAGGCTAGTCATCTCTCAGTTCTCACTCCCTCTTAGAGCCCGTTCTAAGAACTTGCATACACTCTCTCTTTTAAACCTCAGGCAACTCTGTGACTTAAGATACTACGGCATTCCCACTTTATAGAGGAAGAGAGTGGTCCGAAGGCTGGCGACATGACTGAACCACGCTCCAACAGCTAGTGAGGGCCGAGGCCAGTGTTGGAAGTCGGCCATTGAGACCACCGAGCTCCCCTTTTTCACCCCCACACCACGAGTCAGCTAGCTCGGGGAGTCTTCCAGGGTGACTGTGACTCTGAAAAGGATGGGGGTGTGCATTAAGGAAGGCCTCCGGGAGGAGGCGAGTGAAAGCTGAGAACTGAGAGGCGGAGGTAACTTCATTAGGCAAAGGGTGCGGAGGAATGCGCTCCGCAGGGAGCGACAGTCCCCCGAGACCCAAAGTGGAGGTGGCTCTTTCATCACCCACGTTTGATTTTTCTGTGTATTCGTCCCAGGCTCCATGTTAGCTGCTGGGAATACAGAGATGAACAAGACATGTGAGAAGAGACCTGCCCTCTGGGAATCTCACTCAGGGTGGGGGAAATAGACGAGAAAGAGGATGTATGGAATGCTTGTCATCCATTGCTGTCCCACAACTTCAAGAATCCCCGTCTACATTTTGAATATATTTCTTAGAGTTTGAGTTCCTCCTCCTCAAACAGAAGCCAGCCTCCCTGGCGGCTGGCGGGCAGCTGTGTGACCCAGTTTCCTCCATCACACGCACCTGCCTGAGGTGCCGAGCAGGGGAGCTCTCGGTGGTACCGGCTGCCGAGGGGCGTCCCTTTCGCTGGCCTGGGTGGTGGTGGCCGATGTGAGGGCAGCAGCGGCAGCAGCTCCCTCAGTCCGATTCTGCAGCTGCTTCTGAGAGAGGCTCCCGGAAGCTGCATGTCGAGGCTGCTTCTCCACCATCCAAGGACTCTAACCACTTAGGTGATTCCTCTTCTCCTGAACCTGGCCAGAGCGGACGCTGGTGTCTGCAAGCAGGAATACAAACAAACAAATAAACACATGCTGAGGAAGGTCAGGGCCTCCGAGGGTAGATCTGAGAACCCAGAGCCCGGACTCTCATTCTGTTGATTTTTTTACAGAGAGGAAGGGAGAGGGATAGAGAGTGAGAAACATCAATGAGAGAGAAACATCCATCAGCCGCCTCCTGCACACCCCCTCCTGGGGAGGTGCCCGCAACCAAGGTACATGCCCTTGACCAGAATCGAACCTGGGACCTTTCAGTCCCCAGGCAGACGCTTTATCCACTGAGCCAAACCGGTTTCGGCCAGACTCTCATTCTAGATGCTGCTGGACGGACACCCTCACTGAGTGGGGTCAGTCCCGTAGGCTGGCTGGCATTTAAAGGTGAGCATCCCGCCTTCCTCCTTTCACACTCAGCCTGGGCAGAAGGACACGGATTTCCTCTCTACTTGTCAGGGGCACACAGGCTGGATAGAGAGAGCTGCACACGGTGCCCTGCAAACGTGATGGGGTTGCCAATTTTTATTAATGTCATTGTCATGCAATTCTGAATCCATCTCACGATCAGAAATGAGCCAGGGACTGGCGCCTGAGTGGACCTGTTCCAGAAAGGGAAGAAAGGGAGACCCCAGCTGTGTGTGGCCGTGAGGCTGTGAACTGTCTGAGCTCTGCCTGTCTATGAGGAGGAGCTGGGTGGCTGTCCCTGGAAGCCAGACTCATGCCCTTTGACAGCGCTGTGAAGACAAGCTGTAGAAGGAAAATGGGGCCTCCCGTCTGCAGCTGAGGATCTTCTGTAATTCAATCAGCATCTTGTCCTGGGAGACGAGACAACACTACAAGAGCACCGAACTGATGGCCGGGAATGTCAATCACCCAGAAGTGGTCTATCCGCTGGCAGGGCCAGCCTACTAGCAAGCTCAAGATGAGAGGTATTTTTCTGGTTGGATGCGGCTTTTTTTTTTTTTTTTTTTTTTTTTTTTTTTTTTTTTGCATTTCCCAAGCCTGGCGGATCGATAGCTTACAAGCAGCTCAAATAAATTCCTGTTTCTCACACGGGGAGATGGGCCATTAGATGACTCAGGTTCCCATCAGGCGATACTGCTGTCAGCGATTGCTGTCCCTGACCTTTCTAGGCCCTCGCCGAGCCTGGTAAGGCCGGGGCTCCTGCGCCTGTTTTAGAGATCTGCAAACTGAGGCTCAGAGATCTGCAAACTGAGGCTCAGAGAGGGGGCGTCATTCTTCAGAATAACAGCTTGTCACTGGCCCGGAGGCCGCTCTCTGCGCATGTAAGCTGCTTGTTATTCCAAACTCTGTTATTACCGCTGTCAGTTTCCCAGGCTAGAGAATGATAATGATCCTCCGAGAGGGGAAGTTGCTTGCACAAGGTCACAGAGCCAGTGAAGGGCAGGGCGGGAGTTAAAGGCCAGCTTGTCAGCTTACAAAGCCCTCTGCGAGGAATGCTCGCCAGCCTGGTCTGGGCCGGTGGCCTCTGCATACCCCAACCCCCTACTGCACCCCTGCTTGCTGGACAGCAATGGGAGAAAGGCCGGAGGCATCAAGATTTATTTCTCTGAGAGGCCCCTGGGGGAGAAGCAGGCTCCTTCCCACCCACAGCACCAAGGGCGTCAGTTCCCAGCTCTGGCAGGACCTGCTCCTCAAGGCTGCAGCTCTATTTTTAGCCTTGAATCCATCAATAACCGGAGCCTGGCAGAGCAGCCAACTCCTGGCTGCCTGATATTAATAAAAGGGAGAAAGTGGCCATTTATTAAGCATTTTCTGGGTGCTGGGCATGATGGGAAGTAGTTTACATGGGTTATCTACGTAAATCTTTACAACATTCCCATGAAAAGCCACCCAGCTGATAAGCAACTAATGCAGATCACACCCAGGTTTGTGGGACTCCGGGTCCATGACCTTTCCTCCTGACCACGTGGGAGGCAGTAAAACATGACCCTGACCTTTGGGTGGCCTGATCAGTGAGGGGCCTGGTCGGTGAGGGGTTGGAGTGAGGCAGACACATCCACGTGTAGGGCGGTGCCGGGGGCAGGAAGCAGCCACACACTCAGCTGGGCGGGTGGTTTTGTCACTGAGAACAGAAACTGGAGCTGCATGTCCCAGGCGGAGGAAGGCTAGAAGACCGCTGTGGGCAGAGGGAACGGAGCAAGCAAAGGCCAGGCGGTGTCCAGGGAGGCTGCCTGGGGAACAGTGACTGGTTTGGCGGGACTGGGAGGGAAGGGAGATGAGGCACAGGGAGCGGCAAGATTCCAAAGGATCTGGACCTCCAGAGGGTTTCTAGATCCTCAAAGGATTGCGCGTGGAAGAGCGACATCGTTATGTCTGTGTTTTGGAGTAGAGATTGGATCCGAGGGAGAGAAGGGGGAGGGAGATAAGTGACTGCAGTCATCTTTATTCTATCTTATTTTTTAAATATATTTTAGTGATTTTTTTTTTTTTTACAGAGAGGAAGGGAGAGGGATGGTTAGAAACATCGATGAGAGAGAGACATCGATCAGCTGCCTCCTGCATGCCCCCTACTGGAAATGTGCCCACAACCAAGGTACATGCGCTTGACCAGAACCGAACCTGGGACCCTTTAGTCCGCAGGCCGACACTCCATCCACTGAGCCAAACCAGTCAGGGCTATTTTACTTATTTTTAAATCTTTATTGTTGAAACTATTACATATGTCTCCCTTTCCCCCATCAACCTCCTCCAGCCCACCCCGCCCCCTGCCCCAGGCCCTCACAAGGTCTTTGGTTGATTACCTCCCACCCACCTCCCCTGACCACAGTATTCTTTCTACTAAGAGTGACAATCGCTTCCTTTTATTGAGCACTACTGGTATGGCAGACCTCATATTAGGTGCCTTTCCTAAGTTATCACTTAATTAAACACAGAGCCGGCGCTCCGTCAGTGGGAGCTACTTGGAGGCTACGGTTACCCCTCTTTTATAGGCGAGGAAAAGGAGGCTTTGAGAGATCGAGTGACCGCCCGGGGCCACTAGGATTGGAATCCGAGTCTGGTTGACTCCAAAGACCTTGATGCTCCGCCGGCCAGATGGGACGGCGTGTAATGAAAACAGCCTTGGGCCAAAGGACACGGGTCTGAAGTCCAGGAATGGAGACGATAAGGTCGGTCTCAAAGATAATCGAGAGGCAGATTTTGTTTTTTTGTTTTGCTTCACCCTTTAAGGAAGTTTATTCACACACACGGAGGATATAGTTACATTCCTGAGGTTACAAGGCTTTTCTGGAGCCAGGACTGGGCAGACTCCGCTGGGGGAAAGGGCACCGCATCTCCAGGGCAGTGGCCGCGGGAGGGAGGAAAGGGCAAGGTCTCAAGTTCATTGTGGTCAGCAGCTGCGAGGTTCCCCAGGAGGCCCAGCCAGGGCTGGGGGTTCAGAGGCCCAGGAGCAAGTGGCACGGGTGAATGAAGGAGGGGCTCCGTCTGAGTCTCCGCTGCTTCGACACCTGACATCAGTGGGGTCAGAAGCCTCCGAGGAGGGAGGAGATGGGACCCCCACCCCACCCCACCCCAAAAACTGTAATGCCAAAGGGTCAAAGAGACACAGGAGCTGAGGGAAAGAGCTCCCTCGTGCCAAAGCTGGAGGAGTTTGAGCCACAGAGTAAGGGAAGTGGCCTCGTGTTTCCACCCAGAGTATAAAAGAGAGATCCATGAGCCCATGCTGATGTAAACAAACGATCGGGAAGAGTCAGCCCTTCCACAGAATATTCCAAGTAATGGATGCAGATATTGTACTCTCAGAGAGGTGAGGCACACTCCCCATGGCTTACACGTGGGCTGCTCACGGTGACTTCTGTCCTAAGAGAACCGTGTGGCAGGGAGGGGCAGAGGAACCTTCTCAGTGGGCGTTGCTGACAAACGCCACCTCCGCCGGGTCATCAGGTCAGCATCGGCCCGGGAGGTCAGGTCGATAGGATGTGTCTGCCCATGGGCGGCCCGGGTCAGGGCGCCAGCCGCCCCGGCAGCCTTGGCAGAGGCCCGTTTTTCATAAGCACAAGCGTAGGCACAGCTCCCGTTTCCTCCCGGCTGTGTCTGTCCGTGACCTTGTGGGGTGGGGACCTGCTGTGGCCTCAGCTCCGGAGAGCACCGGGCACAGGAAGTCTGGTCACTGAGACCCGGGACGGAGAGGGAAGCCACAGTGAGTGGCACCTAGAAGGGCTCTGTCCGCCGGGGCCCAGCGGTGAAGGAATTCACATTGTCCAGAGGAGGTGCAGAGTGTCCAGGGCAGGCCCGGCAGCTGGGTCAGAGGGACACCGGCATCCAGAGACGCCAGCCGTCTGAGGTGGCCCTGGGGTTAGCGGTGCGTATCTTCAGGCGGAGACTGGGACTCGGAGCTGCTTACAGCGTGTTCTGAAACCTCTTGCCTCCGGCCCAGAGGGTCTGCTTCTGTTTCTCCAGTTCGTGAGGTCAACAGTCTTGAACACGTCCTTCAGCAAACCAGAGAACTCCCACCAGAGTCAGGTCCACGCTGGTCTCGGCGACCTCTGGCCAAGCAGCCTGCTGTTGACTGGCTGTGCAGGGGGTGCTTCTGGAAGGCATGGTTCCCAGTGACTTTCTGTTCTCCCTGCAGGAGGCCCACAGCTGCTCAGTGTGGTATCCGGATCAGCCTCCTCTTTCCCTCGACTCCAAAGCTGGGATGAAGAATGTGCTCAAAAGCATCCGTGGAAAATGACTGCTTGTCCTTTTCCCCCTCCCCGTCAGTGGGAAAAGCCAATTCACAAAAACCTGTCCATCGCAGGGAGGCAAGACTGAGTGCTTCACCCTTGTCAAATCCATGACGGCTCCAGGATTAAGCCCATGCTCAGCATCATATATGATACGTGGTCCATCTCATTAAATATTCTTTGAAAACATTATCTCTTTCCATCTTAACACTCTTTGAAAAAATGTTTTTATTGATTTCAGAGAGGAAGGGCGAATGAGAGAGAGATAGAAACATCGATGATGAGAGAGAATCAGTGATTGGCTGCCTCCTTGCACGCCTCCTACTAGGAATTGAGTCCAAAACCCAGGCATGTGCCCTTGACTGGAATTGAACCCGGAACCCTTTGGTCCACAGGACAATGCTCTATCTACTAAGCCAAACCAGCTAGGGCCATCTTAAAACTCTCAAAGCAGTAACTGTGCAGTGGAGAAGTCTGGAAAACACTATCTTACCATGTGATGAAGGGTCCTCTCACCTGTGATGTTGTATGGCTATCACATGCCCCTGATCTGATGTGGGGAGAAGGCACTTCTCCTCTGTAGCATGCTTGCCTCAACCCCTTAAGTCCAGTTGAATCAGGAGAAAAGCATCAGAGTAACCCAAATTGAGGAACACCCCACAAAACACTGAGTCTTACTCCTCAGAGCTATCAAGGTCATGAAGAGCAACGAAAGACGGAGCAACTATCACGGGCCAGAGGAGACTGGGAGGCTGGCAGCTGAATTCCATGGGTAACCAGGGAACCGTGGGTCAGGTAAACGCAAACAGAGAAAAAGATATCAGTGAGAACACTGGTGGAATCCAACTAACATGGGTATCTTAATAGTGACATACATGATCATGTAAGATGCTAACAGTGGAAGGAAATGGTTGAGGGTATATAGAGCTCCATGTATTATATTTGGAGCTTTTCTGGGAGCCTAAACTTATTTCAAGAGAAGCCATTTATTAAAAGAAAACACTCCTCACAAAAACCAAACCCTCTCTCCTTAGCTTCCAAGATATTGTGCCAGTATATTCTCCCTGTCTGTGTGTGTCCTTACTCACCAAACGACAGCTACTACATTAGGTATTGTGAATGAGGAGGCCAACAAAGCAAACCCAATCTGGTTCCTGCCCTCGTGGGAATATAGATGAGAGCAGCTGTCACCAACCTTTCGGACCTCACGGACCACCAGTGGTAGCAGATACTAGTTGGTGACCGCTGAGTTAGAGCAGAGACTTTGAATTGAGTCAGACTTGAGGTTGAACCACCTCTGCTCCTCCCTAGAGATTGTGTGATCCCAGATAAGTCCCAGCATCCACGGAAACCTCAGCTTTTCTTCTCTGTAGAAAGTGAACAAGGATGTCTACTTTGTAGTATCGCTGTGAAGATTCAACGAGATAATAGACAAAAGTTCCAACCCATAGTAAGTGCTCAATAAACACTCACTATAGGAACCAACTGACACCTGAATCATGTCTGCAGCCTCCCATGGAGTTTTTCTAGTTTCACATCTATGGAAGGAGTTTAATGCAAGAATCGACCAAGAACAACAACAACCAAGGTAAACTCTGGTGATAAGGAAGCACATGCAGAGGCGCTGTCTTGAAAAAAAATGGAGGAATAGGCAATTTCTTATTTTTAAAAAATATATTTTATTGCTTTTTTACAGAGAGGAAGGGAGAGGGAGAGAGAGTTAAAAACATTGATGAGAGAGAAACATCAATCAGCTGCCTCCTGCACACCCCCTACTGGGGATGTGCCTGCAACCAAGGTACATGCCCTTGACTGGCATTGAACCTGGGACCCTTGAGTCCTCAGGCCAAAGCTCTATCCACTGAGCCAAACTGGTTTGGGCTCAGCAAACAATTTCGTGAAAGGCATTGGGCCAAAACCTGGTTAAAACCCTACTTTGATTATTTTTTATGACAATGAGACATTTTTAGAATATCAGAAGATAGAGAGACTGGCTGGCTTCCTAAACCAATTCTACCACTTCCTAACCTTGGGCAATCACTTAATCTCTCTGCTTATTTCCTCATCTGTCAAGTAGGGATGATAACAGCACTCACCTCCTAGACTTGCTGTAAGGACTAACATAGTTAATCAAAATAGGTAAATACAGGATTAAGATAGGTAAAGCATTTAGACCAGTCCCTGGCTCAAAGTAGCTCTGTCTGTGTTATCTATCCCTGCCCATTTGTCCCCAGTGCCATGTAAGCACCCAACGGTGGGAGATTCCCATTATCCGAACGGACCAGGCTCCCGTTCACTTGGTCTTAGGGGACCTGGTCAAGCCTCTACCACAAGGACCAGAATAACCGTGGGAATTGTAACCCAGTCGGCCATTCGGTTGACATCGTCTCCAGAAATGCTGACTCTGAGTAGATAAACAGCCTGCTTGGCTAAGGAATCCCGGGAACTCACTTTCGAAGATACGGACTCTGACCTGCAGTCATCCCAATTCTGGGAGACGCGGGCAGTGGCAGGAAACGGCTGAGGGGTAAATAGCTGACCTTCAAACCCCAAACCAGGGTGACGCAGAGGCAGGATGACAAAGGCCAGGATGATACACATCAGACCATCACTTGACCCGTTTCCAGGTCCTTATCGGCACGTGCTTCGCTGGCCTGCATCTGGAGGACTTTCCCACCCTCCCCCTTCGGGAGCAAGACCCCTTCCCAGAGGAAACTCATCTCAGAGCTATAAGCTTTAAAACTCACGGGGGAGGAGGGAGGTGAGAGGGGAGGGGCACATCCTAGCCGGAGCATCACAGTTGTTTAAGAGCTCTTCACTATGAAGAAGAGATTTTCTTACAGACCCCCGGCAACTGAAGGACGTGTGACATGAAAGAGCCCAGGCCCTGGAGATAAGGCCACCCGGAGCCCAGAGGAAGGACAGAACATCTCTGCAGGGAGACCGCATTCCGGGGCTAATCTTCGCAAGGACGGCGGAAGGAGGCAGACCCTGGGAACTCACCAACTCCCGATTTTTTCCCACCCACTGGCCTCACACCAGAGCTTGAAATGAAATGTCAGAGCACTCTTTTTCCAAGGTGCTGTCCTGTGGCTCCCTCGGGTTGCCTGCTCTCTGATTTAATAAGACGCTCGTCAAGGATTCGACCTTGTCTCTGCTTCTTGGCTTCGCAGTGAAGGCAGTGAGGGACCTGTGGTGCCCAGTATCACCAGGACGTTTCAGAGTGGGAGGCCTTTTCACGTAAAAAAAAGTTGTGTCTTGAGAGCGCTGGTTGGATGTCACTGGTGACATCAATCTCAACTCTTACCTCATGTGGGACCCTGACAGCCAGATCATGAGAGCTCTCAATAGGAATTACACTACAGCTTCCTGTGTGTGTTGAAAAACCTTATTTTTAAGAACATATTTAGGTTGATAGCAAAAGGAATCGAAGATTAGTACAAAGAGTTCCCAAATACCTGGCATTCAGTTGCCTGTTATTAACATCATCTTGCCTTTTATTTATTTTTTATTTTTATATATTTTATTGATTTTTTACAGAGAGGAAGGGAGAAGAATAGAAAGTCAGAAATATCGATGAGAGAGACATCGATCAGCTGCCTCTTGCACACCCCGTACTGGAGATGTGCCCGCAAGCAAGGTACATGCCCCCGACCGGAATCGAACCTGGGACCTTTCAGTCCTGCAGGCCGACGCTCTATCCACTGAGCCAAACCAGTCTCAGCTCATCTTGCCTTTTAAATTTGACACGATGTCTTTGAGAGGCACCCATGTTGAAACGTGGATCCAACTCATTCATTCTCACTGCAGCGGAGTATTCCATGATCCTGGAAGCTCTCCGTGGCGTCCCAGGGCCCAGGCTTTAGTGCCCGGAACTCCATCTTCCTCTTCGTGAGTTCGGCAGTGAAGATACTTACATGGCAGTAACGTTATAAAATGCCACCTGTTTTTTCAACGTTAAGAATCAGCCTACAGGCAAAGTGTGGCAAAGGGAAGCACCTTTCACAGCATAGGATGTACATACTCCAGACCTTCACAAAGGCAAAGTGAAAAGTGAGTTGACGGAGGAAGGCAGAAGTGGGGCTGGGAAATGACTCATTTCACACAGAGGAAAATCCAAAGATACCATCTCAGGAAGAAACAGACAGTTAAGACTATTATTCAAAGTTGTAATTGTAACCAACAGAAAAAAAACTTAAAAATATGAATGTAAAAAATTTGGGAGGAGAAAGGGTAAAAGGATGGCACAGCAGGGAAGCAGTAGATACTGCGACCCATTAAGTACCGGAGTGTGAGGACATTATTCACAGCTATGAAAGTGACATAAACAAAAAAACAACAACAAAAATAACAACCTAATTTAAAAAAAAAAGAAGAAGAAAGAAGAGAAAAAAGCAAGGTTGCTCCCAAGTTGGGAAGTGAGAGGACATTTTAAAGTTTTGACGTCTCACTTTTATATTTGCCTTCCATGTGCATTTTTATGTAGGTGAATTATGCTTTTTGTATTTGAGATAATAATTAATAACGAATTAGGCAAACCTGCAGATGTGATTCTGACATTTCCCTGGGGCTTCAGGCACGGTCAGTAACTCCCCTCACCCGGGAGCAAGCTCACACTCTCACACCGTCTAGGCCCTTGGCTGACCTCTGGCTCCAGACACCCCCCCACCTCCCTCCCTCCCTCCCTCCGCGCGGCCGGAGCCCCAGGCTGGGCGCCTCCTCCTCCGGAAAGCCCTCTGGACCGGAGGGAGAGTGCGCCCTCTGCTGGTGCCACGGCGTCAGCACGCGTAGGGTGCCGTCCTTGGCGTCTCATTGGACACTGCGCCCCATCCCTCACCCAGGGCTCCTTGCGTCACGTGATTCCAGCCCCTTCCCAGGTGGGGGTGGAACCCTGGCATGGGGGCGCCGGGGGACTCCGAGGGGGAGCTTCTAGACGGTTTGGAGCGGAGTTCCCTGAGCGGTAGGAGCCTTGTCCTTGTCAGGCCTGGGGACCTGGCTGGGGGGTCTCCCAGGTCCTGCCCGATGTGAGGGGCCGGGCAGGGGACGGGAAGGAACCCCTTGGTGTCTGCGGAGTGGTCCCGAGCTGGGCGTTAGGCCCACTCCTATGGGCCGCTCTGGGCCAGTCACTAAAGGCCTCCCTGTCTCGGTTCCCTCACCTGGGGCTGCCAGTGTGAAATGAATTAATGCTCCAAAACAAGTAATTAGTAGCCGGTCATTGTTACTGTCTCACCCCATTGGAGCAAAAGTGTGAACCCTCAGGGAGGGGAAGGCCTTAAGGTGGCTGTAGCTCAGCCCTGTTTGGTGGTGGCAGGCCTGGGTGCCCTCCCCTGGGGCTGACCTCCCTGGCCTTCAAGCCTCAGGGGCACCTGGAAGGGAGGCTGAGAGTCTCCCCGGTTCCCTCCCGGTGTCCTGCCCGGGCTGGGGAGCCAGGCTCCACCACGAACCACCCCCCCTCTCTCCTCGCAGGGCCCACCCGCTGCTTTCGGCCCCTCTAGGAGGACAGGCATGTCTCAGGAAGGGGCTGCCAAGGGCTCCCGCACCGAGCGGCCCGTTCTTAGTGCCCGCCGCAGCTGTGGGCTTTTCCAGAAGGACTCGAAGGAGGCCAGCTCCGTGGCAGGCCTGGCACCACACCCGCGGGCGGCCAGCTCCGGGGCCCACGGTTCAGCCAGCAGAAGGAAGCGGGCGCTCAGGGAGGAGGCCCGTCGAGGCATCGGCTCCCCGGCTAAGGGTGCTCCTAGGGCCGGCGTGGAGGCCAAGGCCGGCGTGGTGGTCCTGGAGCTGCCGGTGGCGGGACGGAGCCAGGACTCGGCGCCCGGCCCCAGGCTCTACACCCAGCCGGCCGCCGCCGTGCCTGCTCAGGGAAGGCCTCCCGCCTCGAAGAGGCTCCAGATTTCTCTGCACAGCATCTTAGAGGAAGACTGGGCCAGCAGTCTCTGTGGCGTGTCCGTGGGGCTCCCAGAGAGAGCTCTGGTCGGCAGGGAGCGGCCCGCGGAGGTGGAGAAGGCGGGCTGCCCCAGGCCCAGAGAGGCCGGAGAAGGTGGGAGTTCTCCAGGGAGTGATGGAAGAAGCCCACTCCTCTCCCCAAATGGGAACTGCCACCCTCGCTAGGCTCAGCCCCTGTTGGGACCAGAAAGAAGAGCAGGAAGTGTGAGGCCTGCTCAGAGGATGGGGAGGGGGTTGGTCAGAGCCCAGGGGGTGGGAGACCCCCCACAGGGAGCTGCCTTGGAGGCCTTGGGAGGCCTTTGCAGGCCCCGCTCCCTCCCAAGGACACGGGGTCTGGGCCTCGAGGCTCGGAGGCAAGTTGTGTGGGCTGCGCCTCAGGGACCGTCCCGCTATCTGCCCGACGCAGAGGATGGGGCCCGACCAGGCGGCCCCTCAGGCCCTGTCCAGTCCCCACTGTCCCCTGGAGGGCTGTCCCTACGGCCAGCTGCCCGAGATCCTCCCGGAGCCCCGCACTGTGCCTGGGAGGGTGTGGGGAGGCGTCCACCGAGCGGCAGGCAGCTGAGCGGGTCGTTGTGGGGTTGGCGGTGAGGATGGCCCTGCCGTCGCACACAGCCAGGAGGAGGCGGAGGTCAAGGGTTGGCCAGGGTCCCTGGGAGGCCTGGGCAAGGACTCCCTGCTCTCACCGACACCCCTGCCGACTCCCCAGAGTCTGCAGCCAGGGAGGCTCGCGCAGGTTCGTTCATGGGGCAGAGAAGATTCAAGTGTGCGAAGCTGGGGCGGGGCCCAGTGCCCCCCGCCAAGGACCAGGGCGCAGACAGAGGCTCCGACACCTTCCGCCGGGACCCGCCAGCAGCACCCCGCCCGCGAGGCTTCCCCAAGCTGGTAAGTGGAGCCTGAGAGGTTGGGATCGGCAGGCCAGGCCGGGCTGGCAGTGCCATGCTGGCTGGTGGAATGCAATAGCCCTAAGCTGGATGGACTCTTAACGACCTTTGTCCCACCTGCCCGTTTTACACCGGACTCAATTAAGGCCCGCCAAGTCTGGAGTCTAAAAGCAAACCACGTTTGCCAAAACAGGTTTGGTTCAGTGGAGAGAGCGTCGGCCTGCCGACTGAAGGGTCCCAGGTTCGATTCCGGTCAAGGCCATGTACCTTGGTTGCGAGCACATCCCCCAGGGGGATGTGCAGGAGGCAGCTGATCAATGTTTCTCTCTCATCGATGTTTCTAACTTTCTATCCCTCTCCCTTCCTCTCTGTAAAAAAAATCAATAAAATATACAGTGGTACCTCGAGATGCGAGTTTAATTCGTTCCGTAACCTTGAGGCGTGGGAAACTGTGAGATGCTCGAGTCGCGGTAAACTGGTGGGTCGTGTGCAGCCGGCTGATCCGCGAGATTACTCATATCTCAAGTGTTGCTCGTATTTCAAAGCAAAAATCGCTAGCTCGACGGCTCGTATCTCAAAAATCTCGTATGTTAGGGCACTTGTATCTCGAGGTACCACTGTATTTTAAAAAATAAATAAATAAAAGTAAACCCCGTTTGCTGACCTCTTGTCAGAGGTCAGTATCTTTTGGAGTTGGTAAGTCCTGGATTCAAATTTCACCTCTGCCCACCGCCTAGCTAAGTGCCAGTGGAATATTGTTTAACCTCTCTGTATCTTCATCTGTAAAAACGAAATACTAATCCCCATGGAATGGGTTTCTCTGAGGAAGAGCTGGGACGATGGTATGCAATAATGTGCCCGGCACAGCAGATGGCACAAGGTAAACTACTTAATTTGTGTCAAATTGGCTTTTGCTTTGGGGCCAGCAATCGGCGTGTCACGTGGGCACTGGCTCCGCATTTCCAGATGGGAAACGGAGGCTCAGGAAGGTCCACACTCTCCTCCAAGCTCGCACACGGCAAGGTAGTCAGGGCCTGTCCCTGGGCCCGGTGCTGTTCTCTTCTAACGGTCGTCGTTTCATTAATAATCATCGCGAACATGCTTATATATCAAAGGCAGGAGGCGGCGCTACTCGTGTTTGGTGTTTGCTTCTCCCACAGTTGGTTTTTATCCCACCTGTGGCATGTGTATCGTGTGCTGGGCGCTTCTGATTGGATTTTCACAGGGAGCCCGGAGAGGTAAGCCAACAGGTCCCAGGCCCCACGTCGGCAAATGACGGAGCCAGGATACAAACAGGCAGTCCGTTCTGAGAGCTCGCGGCGTGGCCTGCTTTTGCATCTTCCCTGCTGGGGAGGAGCAACATTGCTACTGGGCCGTGTTCCCACCGTTGGGACCAAAAATAGTACCTAGTCGGCCTACTGTGTGCTAAGCCCTGTTCTAAGCACTTTATCCTCAATTTTCCTGACCATCCTATGTCGCAGATGCCATCGATAGAACCCATTTTACTCATGTGGACACTGAGGCTCAGAAAGGCGAAACGACTAGTTCCAGGCCAGACAGCAAATCAGTAGCCCCGGGCATAGCAAGTGGCGAGCTGCCTGTTTGGTTTACCCTCACCTGGCACGGTCATTACATTAGAATGCGGGCACATTGTCTTTGTGAGCACCACTCAAAAGTATTAGTTTTTAATAATAATAATAATAATAATAATAATAATAATAAAATCCCCGTCATGTCAACACTCAGGGCTATCTCTTGGTGACATTTTGGTATATGTCCTTTCCCCCATCTTTTTCCTATGCTTATACATATATTTTCTTTGCCTACAAATGGGATCAAATGTGCCCAACTTTTTATAACTTGACTTTTGATATTTAACTCCCCGCCCCCCGCCCTACACACACATACAATTAATTGTTAGCACAGAACCAGGACATCCCTCTGAACGCCTCCAGCCCCTGGGCTTTAGTGGAGATAACCCCTATGAGCAGTCTTTTTTTTAAAATATATTTTGTTGATTTTTTACAGAGAGAAAGGGAGAGGGACAGAGAGCTAGAAACATCGATGAGAGAGAGACATCAATCAGCTGCTCCTACACGCCCCACACTGGAGATGTGCCCACAACCAAGGTACATGCCCTTGACCGGAATGGAACCTGGGACCTTTCAGTCCGCAGGCCAGCGCTCTATCCACTGACCCAAGCCGGTTCTGGTGCTGTGAGCAGTCTTTCCTGCCCACTTTCCACGAACTTCTGTACATCCACGAGCACCTGCACGCCTTGCCTTCCTCTCTGTAAGTGGGCTCCTCCCCCGCCTCATGGTGCCAGGACCTGGACTTGTTTACTCTCCCCGCGCCGTGGCATTGGAAGGGTTTTCCAAGTTGGTACCCGCCGTTTGGCGAATCCCTGAGCCTGCCTCATAGCAGCCACGAACACACCTGTCACAGTGGGCCGGGATTTCCTTTTCTCATGTCCTGCCTCTGTGGTGTGGCTCCTAGCAGAGGCCTGGAGGCCACCAGACAGGCACGGACGGGGTCCTGGCTTTGCCGCCCTCTGAGTGACCCCGGCCAGCGGCTTCACCTGCTGGGACCCATTTCGAGGGTGGAGGGGAGGGGCACGAGGTAACGTGTGCTGGGCCTTTAGCCAGGTGCCCGGTGCGCGGACAGTAGTCAGAAACGTCCCCTGCTGTGGACCCACGACTGTGTCCCGCTCTGAGTCATGCTGGGGTGACCATCGCTGCGCATCTGCTCCTCCCCGTTTCACAGTCGTGATCTGGGTCAGGGGCCCAGCGTGGGGGTTCCCGGGCCCACGGCTTTGCGAGGGGCTGGACCGAACGTGGTGGCGGAGCCCGGTGCCCGCCCGCCCGCTCCGACGGGAAGCAGCCCCCGGCTGCTCTCGCCTCCAGGCCCCATCCTTGACTCTGCAGCCCAGCCCAGCATCCCACAGCTTCCCAAATAACCCGTTGCCATGGCAACTGGTGGCAGCTGCGGGAGAAGGGAGGCTGGGCATGACAGGGACGGGCAGGTGGCGGAGGACAGGGCTGAGTGGGGCATGGGCATAGTGCCCGGCTGGTCTGGAGCCCCTTTGGGGGGCCCTGGCACCTTCTCCCAGAGGCAGCCTGGCTTGTGCCAGAGGCAGACAGAGGGGGTTCAAGGTCAGGCTCTGTTTCTTACTTCGGATGAGAGATGTCTCTCGTCTGAATCTTAGTTTCTTCCTCTACGAAGTGGGGGAGTCAGCTGGGCCCCAGAACTGCTGGAAATCTGGGGTGGGAGGCTGGTCATATTACATTCTTCTGGCTTGCAGTAGAGACTCTTGGAGGGGGGGCAGGGAGAGGCTTGTAGAGATGCCATTTTCTTCCCTGTCCTGTGCCCTCAATGGCCAGGGAGGTCTGGAGCTGCTCTGTGGAAGGGGGAGGATCTGAGGGGATGGGGAGAGTGGGGTAGTGAAGGGGGCAGCTCTGCCAGAGCCCCTGGCTCTGCACCACAGCCCGGAGGCCCAGAGCTGCTCGGGCCCCACCCAGGTCCCCAGCCTCAGGGTCCTGCGTCGATGCCAAGTGTCAGAGGGTGTGTGAGGGAGGACTGCGTCTTTCCCACAGACGGACAGCCTAAGAACAGCTCCTTGATTTGAGATCTTATTGTATATAAGGAGCTTAACATAATATCCCCATCTCATACGGAGCCCTCACCACAGCATCAGAAGTCAGTGTTGTACCCCTGCCTTGCCAAATAAGGAACCTTGGATTCAGAGAAGGTCTGTGGCCCACGCAGGGTCACACAGCAAGTGAGCAGCCCAGCCCAGCATCCCACAGCTTCCCAAATAACCCGTTGGCGCAGCCAGCACTTAAATCCAGGCTGTCTGAGCTGGGCCTGGGCAACGAAGCAGGTGCTCAGCAGGGAGACAAGGGAGGAAGCGGGTAGCAAGCATGTGCAAAGGTCTAGAGGCAGGAGTTAGGTTGGAGCCTTATGTAGTAAGGTCTTTGCTAATGTTATTAATTTTTAATCCTCACAGAGGATATGTTTAGAGAGAAGAAAAGAGGGGCGAGGGGGCGGGGAGAGAGAGAGAGAGAGAGAGAGAAAGAGAGAGAGAGAGAGAGAGAGAGAGAGAGAGAGAGAGAACACATCCATTGATCATTTGCCTCCCCAACTAGAGATCAAACCTGAAACCTAGCCATGTGCCCTGACCTGGAATTGAACCTGCAACCTTTTGGTATACAGCGAAATTCTCCAACCAACTGAGCCAGCCAGAGCAGTTCTAGTTTTTTTTTTGCCTGTCTTATCTGATATTAACATAGCTACAAACCTGTATTTTGGTTGGTAGTTGCCTATTCACATATTATTCCATTTTTCCTCTCAATCTTTTGCGTTGCTGTATTTTAGAAATGAGTCTTATGCACATTTTATAATTGGACTTCCTTTGTTAAAGGTTTGATAACTATTTTTATTTATCTGAAGTATTTGTCCATCTGCATTTGTTGTAATAACTGATTTATTTGAATCTAACCCTACTGTCTTATTTCATGTTACATATATCCTTCATTTTCTATACTTTCCCCCTTTATTGCTTCCTTTTAGATTGATTTTTGTTCTTATTCTCTTTCTATCTCTCTAGTAGATTGGAAGTTTTCTATGCCCTGTTTATATTCTTTTGGTGGCTGTTTTAGAAATTTTAACATGAATGCCTCACCAAAGTATAAGGGTAGCTATTCTTTATCTTCCACTGAAATGATATAAGGATCTGGGATGCTTTAATTCCAAGCATGAACCTTGCCATTTTCTTTTCTTTTTATTTTTATCCTCACTTGAGGATATTTTCCCACTGATTTTCATAGAGAGAGTGGAAGAGAGAGGGAAAAACAGAGAAATGTTGATGTGAGAGAAACACATTGATTAGTTACCTCCTGGACATGCCCTGACCAGGGCCTGGGTCAGGGAGGAGACTGCAACCTTGCCCTTGACTGGAATCAAACCTGGGACCCTTTGGTCCTCAGACTAACACTCTATCCACTGAGCCAAACCGGCTAGGATGATCCTTCCCAATTTATGTGCTTTTGTTATCCAGTGAGTTGGTCTTAAGTCATTTTTTTTTCAATCCCACAAATTACACATTGTTATTATAGAATCGTAAGTCAATGTTGGCTTAGATTTAACAACATATTTATCATTTTCTTTGCTCAAGATTTCTCCTTGCATCTCAGCGTTTCTACCTGGGACCGTTTTTCCCTTCTTCTGCTTCAAAATTCATCCTTTAACATTTTGGTTATTGAAAAAAAAATTAAATTATCAAGAAGAACAATAACTCGCTTTTCTCTACGGTGTTTTTATTATATCCTCATTCTCGGAAAAGATTTTGTCTGAGTCCCCAATTGATAGTTATTTTCTTTAAGCTCCTGGAAAATATCATTCTGCTGTGTTTTGCCTTCCACATTGCTTTTGAGGAGTCAGCTGTTAGTCTAATTCTCATTCTGTTGAAAGTCGGAAGGTCTTCTGGTGAGGGGTGTGATGGAGTCGTGGTTGCAGGTGTGGCCTCTGGAACCAGGCCGCCTGGATTGAAACCCTAGCTCTTTGGGAGAGTGGGCACGCCGACTGACCAACCTCTCCGTGCTTCTGGTTCCTTCTCTGAGAAATGGGGACAGTGGTGGGAGCAGGACTTAGCTGCCAGGCTGTGCTGAGGATGGACCGAACTAACACGCAAAGCATGCAGAACAGTTAGAGTGCGTTTGTCAGTGGTAGTTCAGCGTTAGCGGTTATTTTTTTTTTCTCCTGATGCTTTTAGGATCTCTTTATCATTGGTGTTGAACAGTTTCATTATGACTTGCCTAGGTGTGGATTTACTGTTACTTACCCCGTTTGAAATTCACTGGGATCTGTGAATTGTCATCTTTGATCAGTTCAGGAAAATGCTTAGCCATACATCTTCAGCTATTACCTCTGCCCCCTTCTCCCTCCTCTCTCCTTCTGGGACTTCAGGTTAATTAGTGCTTTTCACTCTGTCCCTACTGTCTCTTTGACTGTGTCTCACCGTCTGTGCTGTGAATGGTCTCAGGAACTTGTTAAATCTATCTCCTCGGTCACTAACTTATTTCTGTGGTGTCTAATATGCTATTAAACCTACCTATTGAGTCTTTTTCATTTTAATTGTTACCATATTTTTCATTCTCAACATTTGTGTCTGGTTCCCAACCACATGTGCTTGACCATTGTTTAAATTCCTTACCCAAAGATATATTTATCGGTCTTAGAGAGAGAGGAAGAGGGAGAGAAGCATAGGTTGGTTGCTTCCTGTACACACCCTGACTGGCGTTCGAACTCATAACCTAGGTAAGCGCCCTAACCGGGGATTGAACCGGTGATCTTTCAGTGTACGAGATGACACTCCACCCATCACGGCACGCTTGATCATTTAAAAGATGTATTTCTTTTACCTTTCGCTTTTTTTTATTATTATGATATTTGACTCCTTTTATTTTGTTAGACATGTCATATGTATATGTTTCGCACTTTGGTCTGATGAATCCAGCATCTAAAGTCTAAGCCGAAACTGGTTTGGCTCAGTGGATAGAGCGGCGGCCTGCAGACTGAGGGGTCCCGGGTTTGATTCCGGTCAAGGGCATGTATCTTGGTTGCGGACACATCCCCAGTGGGGGGCGTGCAGGAGGCGGCTGATCGATGTCTCTCTCTCATGGATGTTTCTAACTCTCTATCCCTCTCCCTTCCTCTCTGTAAAAAAAAAAATCAATAAATATATTTAAAAAAAGATAAAGTCTTTGCTGGTCCGATGGCTGCGTTGTTTGCAGCCTCCCAGTGCTGCAATGCGGACCCTGAGCTGGGGCCAGCCAGAAGGTTTTCAACGGTGAAGGACTGTCCTTACTATCTTCCTGCTTTCCTTCCCAGGTGCCCCGTTTTCTCCCCCACCCCCTTTCTCAGTTTCTTTTTTAAAAAGGCTGATTCATTCCCATGATTTAAAAAAAAAAAAAAAGTGAAAAGTTTCCTTCCCAGCTCCCAGTCCCTTTCCTATCGGCAGCCTCGTTTTTATTAGGTTCTGGCGGATACTTCCGGCGATATTTTATGCAGAGTCAAGCAAATACAAATTTAAAAAGCCTTTTTCCGTCTTTTCGGTGCAATGGTAGCACACGATATTGTTCTGAACTTGTGTTTCAGTAAAAAAAAAAAAAAAATGTTTCCGATTATAAAAGAAATACGTGCTCATTTTGAATAACGTAAATACCCAAGTGCCTATATGTGGAAAGCAAGCCCCCTCATCCCCCGCAATTTCATTCCTTAGAGATAACCTCTATTATGCAACGATAACTATGTATTTACATAAATGGGCTTATGCAACAGATACTCTTCTGTCAGCTATTCTTATGCTCCTAATAGTACAGCATGACATCTCTCCGTATCAGCCAGTGCTGCTGCAGAGCTCAGCAGCTTAGTGCCTGGGCTTTGAGTCAGACAGAACTGGGTTCTGATCCCAGCTCTGCTTCTTAGGGAGCTATGGGACTTTTCAGACCCTCTCTGAGCCTCAGTTTCCTAATCTGTAAAATGGGGATAGAAATAGTACACACCTCATGGTGTTGTTCTGAGACCTTCACAACATCACAGATGATGTGCTTCCTCCATGGCCAGCTACCTTCTAAGCACTTGATGAATAGTAGTTTATATTATGACTCACCTTTAAAAAAAATATATATATATATGTATATATTTTTAAATATATATATATATGTATATATATATACGTATATATATATATATATATATACATATATATATATATATATATGTATATATATATATATTAAAGGCCCAGTGCACAAAATTCATGCATGGGGGTGGGGAGGGGGTGTCCCTCAGTCCAGTCTGCACCCTCTTCAATATGGAATCCCCTGAGGGATGTCAGACTGCCTGATCCCAGTGGGATCAGGCCTAAACAGGCAATCGGACATCCCTCTCACAATCCAGGACTACTGGCTCCCAGCTGCTTGCTTGCCTCTGCCTGATTGCTCCTAACTGCTTCTGCCTGCCACCCTGATCACCCCCTAACCACTCCCATGCCAGCCTGATTGATGCCTAACTGCCCCCCCCTGCCAGCCTGTTTGTCCCTAACTGCTCTCCCCTGCAGGCCTGGTCACCCCTAACTGCCCTTCCTTGCAGGCCTAGTCCCTCCCAACTGCCCTGATTACCCACAGCTGCCATCCTCTGCTGGCCATCTTGTGTCCACATGGGGGCAGGATCTTTGACCACATGAGGGCAGCCATCTTGTGTGTTGGAGTGATGGTCAATCTGCATATTACTCTTTTATTAGATAGGATCAAGGCCTGGTGCATGGGTGGGGGCCAGCTGGTTTGCCCTGAAGGTTGTCCCAGATCAGGATGGAGGTTCCCTTGGGACGTGGGGGTGGCCTGGGCGAGGGGCCTGTGGTGGTTTTCAGGCCGGCCATGCCCCCCAGCAACCCAACCAGAGGCCCTGGTATCTGGGATTTATTTATCTCCTACAATTGAAACTTTGTAGCCTGGAGCGGAGCCAAGCATCCTGCTTGCCCTGTGGCATCAGCCATTTCTGTTGCGATTTATTTATCTTCTATAATTAAAACTTTGTAGCCTTGAGTGGAGGTCTGGGCCAGCCAGGGTGTGTGGAAAGCTTGGCTTCCTCCTTCGCTGGGGAAACCCAAGCCTCCCTTCTGCTTGCTCTATGGCCACAGCCATCTTGGTTGGGGTTAATTTGCATTCTTGCTCCTGATTGGCTGGTGGGAATGGCTTGTGGGTGTAGCAGAGTGATGGTTAATTTGCATATTGCTCTTTTATTAGATATGTCTAGAGGCCTGGTGCACAAAATTCGTGCCTCCTGTTAGGAGTTGTGTATCCATCAGCCCAGCCTGCACCCTCTCTAATCTGACACCCCTTGAGGAATGTCTGATCACCCATTTAGGCCCAATCCCCGACAGTTGGCCATCCCTTTCACAATCCAGGACTGCTGGCTCCCAACTGCTCACATGCCTCTGCCTAATTGCCCCTAACCACTTCTGTCTGCCAGCCTGATCACCCCCTAACCACTCCACTGCCAGCCAGATTGATGCCTAACTGCTCCTTGGCTGGCCCGATTGCCCCTAACTGCCCTCCCCTGCAGGCCTGGTCACCCCCACCTGCCCTCCTCTGCCAGCCTGTCACCCCTAACTGCCCTCCCCTGCAGGCTTGATCACCCCCAACTTCCCACAACTGCCCTCCCTGCCAGCCATCTTGTGGTGGCCATCTTGGGTCCACCTAGGGGCAGCTATCTTTGACCACATCGGGGCAGCCATCTCGTGTCTTGGAGTGATGGTAAATTTGCATATTACTCTTTTATTAGATAGGATTAGAGACCTGATGTAAAAAGATTTGTGCAAGAATAGGCCTTCCTTTCCCTGGCTGCCAGCTCCAGCTGGAGCTGCCTTTCTGCCTCGTTCCAGCCACAGCCACTTTCCATTTCTCACCTTGTCGTGTCAATTTGCATATTCCCTCCTTATTGGCTGTGGGCACTGCCATCTTTGTCGCAGAGTTATGGTCAATTTGCATACTCTATCTTTATTAGATAGGCTATATTTATTGATTTCAGAGAGGAAGAGAGAGATAGAAACATAGTGATGAGAGAATCATTGATTGGCTGCTTCCTGCACCCAATTGGGAATTGAGCCTGCAACCCAGGCATGTGCCCTTGACTGGAATTGAACCTGGGACCCTCAGTCGGCAGGCCAATGCTCTGTCCACTGAGCCAAATCAGCTAAGGATATGACTCACCATTTTTAAAGGTCACATAGACTCCATAATATGACATGTCACTTTTTATTAACCATCCCCCCTTTTAAAACTTATTATTTTTTTAAATCCTGAGGTTTTTTTTTATTGATTTCTAGAGAGAACAGAAGGAATGGAGGAGGGGGGAGAAAGAAAGGGAAGGAGGGAGGGGAGAGAGAGAAAGAGAGAGAGGGAGGAACATCGCTGTGAAAGAGACACATTGATTGGTTGCCGCCTCCTGTACATGTCCAAGCAGGTTTGGGGAATGAACTCAAAACCCAGGTATGTGCCCTTGACCAGGAATCAAACCCGAGACCCTCAGGTGCATGGGCTGATGCTCTAACCACTGAGCCCACCAGTCACGGCTTAACCATTCCTCTTTGATGAACATTAGTTTGTACTCACATTTTATTTTTGTTATAAATACCAAATGCAGTGAACACTGAAGGTATTGTTCTGAACTTGTGTTTCAGTAAAAAAAAGAAAGTTTCACCCCTGTGGGTCCCTAGATCCTCTGCATGCTAATCTCTCATCCTCTTTCTCTTCAAGGAGGAAATGAAAATGCCCCGCGGGGTGAAGCGCGTGTGCTACGTAGGTTTTCACTTTTTATTACCTCCCTTCTTGCTCCCTCCCCCAGGTGTGGCGGGACGAGGGCTCCTCCACACTAGCGGCAACCCCAGAGCCCTGGTCTCCCCCCGCATCCCCCCTTCCGCCAGAGCCCCCGCGTGCCCCCACTCCCTATGATGCCGAGTCTCAGACTTCCACCTGGGAACCTGACCGTTCGTGGCCATTTTATTCAAGGATGACTTTTCAGACGCATTTGCTTTGAAAACAATCCTCCCTAGTTTGCAATCAAGCAAATGATCAAAACATACTCAAAGTGGGATAAAAGCCTACAGCAAGCGAGAAAAAGGGAGATCCTGTTACCATAACGCCTCCCCGCCCCCCCAGTCTTGGAAAGGGACGACTGGAAGGCTCCACGCGTGCACGGAGCTTCCTGGCAACCACAGCGAGCGAGCGGGAGAGCGGGACAGAGGCTTAGCTCATGAGAAGACCCGGACCCCGCTCTGACCTCCAGTCCCCCCTGATGAGACGGGTCTAGAGTCGGGAGGGTGGGGAGGGTCCGGTTGACTCTGAACGTGCCTGGGAGAGCGCGGGGAGGATGAGAGAGAGGTGGGAAAGAAGACGGGGTTCCTCTGCGGTGACCCAGGCCCAGGCCGGGCAGTTAGCAGGCCGTGATGGAACCCTACTGGGCGCCAGGCCACGGGGATGCAGCGTGCTCCGTCCTCCTGGAGCGCAGAGGGCAGTGAGGTGGGCAGCTCGGTTTCGAAGGGCTCCTCTCCCCCTGCAGCTGGATTCGGGGGCCGTGATCCACCTCCTGGGGGCCATCAGCCCCGGGCAGGCAGCGGGGCCGCAGCCTCCGAAGCTGGAGGCCCTGGAGAACATGATGGAGGTCAGCGCCGTGTCGCCCGCCCAGAGGCCCCGCAGGAAGATTCGGCGCCAGGCCCACAGCCCCCCGTGGCGCCAGGTACAGAGCCCCTGCTCCTTATTCTCCTCCATGGAGTGGCGCTCCTGACTGAGGCGGCGTCTCTCCATCCTGTGGAGGGAGACGCCCTCCCTCTGACGCTCAGAGTGGCCCCGGCAGCCCCGAGAGGCACAGCAAGGCGCGGTGGGTTCGGCGCCGCCTGGCCCGTGCCTGGGGTCTGCGTGCTCTTCGCCCCGGGCCACCCTGAGTTCTTTGGGCCGCCTCCCTCAGGGGGGACAGAGCGGGGCTCTGGTGGGCTCCCCGACCCCTCCCGCCAGCTGGGAGTGGCTCGCTGGCCCGCAGGGACCCCCCTTCTCCTGCACATACTCGTTCTCCTGCAGGAGGGGCTTCCTGTTCGGGAGGCCCGGGCCGCGTGGCCCGGGGGTGAGGGCGCCTGCCCCTGTCACACGGCCTCACCTCCTTCGCTGGAACTCGGGTCAGGGAGAACGTGGGGAAGGGGGATGCGGCCGGGGGAAGCTATGTCCCTGTGGGCCCATGGGTGTGGACCCAGCAGCCTGGCCTCAGTTCCTCCCCCTCCCGCACAGACCAGTCCAGTGGAGTCTGAAGAGGAGGATTCTGAGGACCAGGACTGGGAAGAGGACTCAGGTGAGGGGCCGCCTGTGCCCAGCAGTCCCTGGGAGACAAGACATGTCTTTTCTCCCCTCGCGGTCCCCCCACCCCCCACAATCCCCGTGTAGGCCTTCCCCAAAGAGGGGGGGCTGATGGCTGCCTGGACTTAGCTCTCAGTGGATGGGGACTGGGACCCCTCCTTGGCCTGCCTAAGCCCCTAGGCACAGGGTCACGTCGTCCCCTCGCCCCTGAGCGTCCCCTGGGGACCCCTGGTCCCTTTTCTCCACAGCTCAGCTTCAGCTCCAAAAGGACATTGGGGTGCGGGACACCGTGGTCCGGGTCATGCAGAAGGTGCTGTGGAGTCGGTAAGGCCTTGCTCCCCACATCCCTGACCCCTGACCCCAGCTCCCACCACCTCCCTGGGCCACGCCATGTTCTGAGGCAGGGCTGGGGAACCTTCTTTCTCCAAGGGCCAGTTGGGTATTTATAATATCATCCGTGGGCCATACAAAATTATACTTAAAAATTGGCCGGCTATAAAAAAATTAGCCTGCTGTCATTGGCCAAACGTTTAATTAACTCACCCTTAACGCCTTGGCAGGGCCAGACCAATGATTTCGCAGGTCTATACGGCCGAGGGCAAGGTGTTTCCCTCCCCTCTTCCAAGGGCTTTTGTGTGTAGACCACCTCTTTTGTAGCCAGGAGGTCACTTGCCTACACCCGAGTGAGAAGAGAGGTGAACTTGACCCTGGGTCTCTGGCTTCAAGGCTGCGCTTTCCCGTTAAGCCCCTGTGGCTCCAGGTCTGCTCAGGTCCTCGTGGGTGTGGCCCACAGCAGATGTTTTCAGACACAGTGAGACTGCGGTGGGGTCTCAGCGATCTGAGCCCAGAGCTCTCATTTCCCCACGAGGAGACCCAGGCCCAGGGAAGGCGGGACTTTGCAGAAGCCACCCCCAGCCCTGGCCAGTTTGGCTCGATCCCCAGTAGGGGGCCTGCAGGAGGCAGGCAATCTACGATTCTCTCTCATCATTGATGTTTCTCTCTCTCTCCATCTCCCTTTCTCTCTGATAGCAAAAAAAAAAACCCCAAAAAACAAAAAATTAAATGAAAAGTAAAAAGCCACCCAGCAAACCAATGGCAGACTTAAGGTGTCACCCAAGACCAGGGCTCTGTCCTCTGCCTTGGTTGAAGCTTTACCCGCCCCCAGGCTGTCTCCCCTTATACTTTCCTTAGTTCCAGTGGCAGCTAGAGTGAGAGCCGAGCAGTCAGGTGTTTTTTTTGTTTTGTTTTTTAAACTTTATTACAACATAACTATGCTTATGAAAATACACTCATATTGGTTAATAGAATGCAATTTAAGTTTAACTGATTTTATATGATTTGGACCAAAAAGTTGGTACATGGTTTAAACATTAAAAAAAAAAAAAGATTTGCAATGTCTTACTTTTCATCTATTACAAATGTATATGAAAGAGCCTCCAAAAGCTGCTAAAGCAGGCAGCAAGCACCTTGAGAAATTAACCTTCGGTTTGTCTCTGAACAATAACACGTATGGCACTGCAAGTTTATAAAATTGGTGCAACAAAACCGTGTTGCAATGTTTCGGTGCCAGTTTACAAAGTTCAATAACTAACTAATGGATGCTGAAAAGAGCAGGGAAAGCCTGTGTACACATGGGAAACTGAAAAGCTATTTGATTTCGTTACTATTGCATTTCGATTGCAAATCTACATAAACCAGGATTCAGATAATTTCCTGAGTCTGAATCAACACTATCAGCTCAGTTTATCTGCTGAGATCAAGAAGGAAACTCCACACACTAGCTGTTTTTCTGATTTATGCAAAAAAGAAAATTATATTCCTTCCCCAGCTTTTCAGTCCAGAGCTGATATACTGCAGACAAGGCAGTCCCTTCCATTGTCAACATTCTTAGGGTGACATGTAATGAGATCTACTTGGGTTTAAATATTAGCACTCAGATTAAAAAATAGTCCCCAAGTTAAAAACCACAGGACGTTAGAAGTGATTCTAAAAAGTAAAATGGCCCTTCTTGGAAGACTAGTGGAAACATCCAGCCATAGTTAGAAGAAACCTTGTAAAAAAAAAAAATGTTGCACTTCAATAACATAAAATAAAAAAGCACCTGAAAGAAGCAGCTCTAAAAAGAGGAAAAAATATGTAACTTAAAATATATTGAAAACCATCGATTCAAAAGATAGTTAAGAGATACATTTTCATAAGACTACCTAGGATAAGACTTATAATGTATCCTAGTATTTCAAGTATATCTCTAGTCACTAAACATCAATTTACAAATAACATGTTCACTTACCGTATTTTCCGGTGTATAAGACGACTGGGCATATAAGATGAGCCCCACCTTTTCCAGTTAAAATATGGAATTTGGGATAATACTCACCCTATAAGATGACACCCGGCGTATAAGACGACCCCCGACTTTTGAGAAGATTTTTCTGGGTTAAAAAGTCGTCTTGTACGCCAGAAAATACGGTACCTCCCCTGAGCCTCAGTTTACCCCTTCTGAAATGGAGAGTGATAATGCTGATTCCTCGGAGAGTTGGGGTGAGAATAAATGTAGGAAAAGGCCCAGAGTGAAAACAGAGTTGGCCCCACCCTGCCTCCCAGCCTCTCTCTCCCCACCGGCAGAGTGTCTGGGGAGCCTCCCTCTCAGGGCCTGTCCCCCCCCACAGCCTCCGGGAGCTCCCCGACGTGGCGCTGAGCGAGGAGGTGGTGGAAGGCATCGCTGCTGGCATCGAGGCCGCCCTCTTCGACCTGACCCATGCCACCAACTGCCGCTACAAGACCAAGTACCGCAGCCTGCTCTTCAACCTGCGGGACCCCAGGAACCCCGTGAGCGGGGCTGTGGGCTGGGCCGGGCCCCTCCGCGGACAGAGCCCCGGCCGCTGAGCGAGCGGCGGGGGGCTCTGAGCGGTGTGGTGCAGCCCCTGCCCCTGCCCGCAGGACCTGTTCCTCAAAGTGGTTCACGGAGACGTCACCCCCCACGGTCTGGTGCGGATGAACTCGATCCAGCTGGCCCCCCAAGAGCTGGCCCGCTGGCGGGACCAGGAGGAGAAAAGGGTGAGGTTTGGGGGCAGGTCGGGATGGGTGACAGGATGGGTGGCGGGGTGGAGGGGTGACCCGAGGACGGAGCAGGATGAGAGAGACAGAGCAGAGGGAGGAGGAAGGTGGTGAGACACGGGGGAATACAAGACAGAGAGAGCCGAGACCGGTTTGGCTCAGTGGATAGAGCGTCGGCCTGCAGGACTGAAAGGTCCCAGGTTCGATTCCAGCCAGTTCCTTGCTTGCGGGCGCATTTCCAGTGTGGGGTGTGCAGGAGGCAGCTGATCGATGTCTCTCTCATCGATGTTTCTGACTTTCTATCCCTCTCTCTTCCTCTCTGTGAAAAACCAATAAAATATATTTAAAAAAGAAAAAAAGACAGAAACATAGAAATAAGGAAGTGCAAAGAGAAGAGGCAGACAGGGAGAGTCAGAGAGACTCCACAAAAAACCCCACAAAAACAAACAAACAAAAAAACTAGGAAAAGCGGCAGAGGCGAAAGGGACTAGAGACGGAGAGATGGCAGAGGAGTGACATCATCCCCGAGAAGTGTTACCTTCCACTTGTTTTTCTCTGAAGCTGGGTTGGGGGGTGTGGGGGGCTGGGGATGATGGTCCAGACTCTAAAGTTGATGATTGACATCTGCGATCCATGGAGAATAGACCCCAGGCGTGCCCCTGTCCCCATTCCTGCCTTCCGGTGCCCCAGACTGGGTGAGAGACCTCCCTATCCCCACACGTCACAGTTATCTCCCCCGGCACCCTGTGTCCGTGGTCTCCCCTCCCTGGGAACTGTTCGGGCGCAGGGACGGTGTGGGCACAGCTGGCTTTGGGGATTTGCGTAGCGGTTTCTGTGGCCCAGGGAGCGAGGGAAGGAGTGATCTAGGAAGTGGGGTCGTGGGATGGGGAGGGCGCGAAGGCTCCCGTTCTGGTAGACACTGGCTAGAATTAATAACTGGAATCCACTAGGAGAATCTGTCCACTAACGATTGGACATCTGTCCCGGCCTGTGGGGGTCAGGGAGAGGGACCAGCTGCATGATGGGTGGGGCCGGTGCTGAGTGAAGATGCAGGGGCCTTTGTTCAACAACAATGAGGAATTTCAAGATGGCAAGGGCCTTAAGCCTGAGCCCAAAACTTGTGCAGCTGCCCCAGAGCCTCGCCCACGGAGCCAGCACTGCCAGAGAGGACAGGGCCGGGCCCTCCAGGGGGAGTTAGAAAGGGACGGACAGTCTCTCAGGAAACATGTCAGAGAGGAAGACATTGGTCAAGAAGAAGAGTCACAGCTGGCCTTTGCTAGGAACCAGGCTCTGGCTAAGCACTCTGCGTGTGCTGTTTAATACCAAGCTCTTAGTTTAATCCCCCGAGAAGAGGAAAAACGAGGCTCAGAGCAGTAAAGCGCTTGCCCAAGGCCGCTCCCTACCTTGTGGGTCTCTTCTATAACGGCCCAGCTGGCACTCCAGAGCCCACGCGCCTCCCAGGACAGACGGTGGGGTCCCTTCAGGAGCAGCACTGACTGTGCGGGTGCAGGCCAAGTTCAAGGCGTCCGTCCTGGAAGAGCAGGGCTTGTGCTGGAGGGTGGATGAGTGGAACGTGGAGAGGTGGGGTTGGGGTGGAGGGCTTTCCGGGTGAGGGGCATGGCAAACGCAAACGTGTGGGGAGGGAAAAGGCTGGCGTGGAAAGGACCGCAGGAGAGGGGCCTCGAGGCAGGACGGTGAGCACTTGGGTCCTTGGGGGCCAGAGACCCCCTGAGTCGGGCTGAGCTAGGGCCGCTCCACCCCCACAGGGCCTGGAGATCATTGAGCAGCAGCAGAAGGAGCTGTGCATCCTTCCGACCTCCAAACTGACCCACAAGGGTGAAGTCGAGATCCTGCGGGACACGGACCAGATGCTGACCCTGGAGGATCTGGTGGTAAGCGGAACCTGACCTGGTGCTGGGCAGGGCCTGTGCCCGGGATCCCACTCCCCACCTCACCAGCTGTGTGGCCTTGGGCCGATCACCTGGCCACTGGGAGGCCCACAGTCTTCATTGTCCAGCTGGGTAAGGGCCTACCACGTAGAGTCCAGGTGAGCCTGGGGTCAGACAGCCTCCGACCCTGGGCCTGGCAGTTCCCCCTCAGTGCTGGTCCCTCTCCTTTTGATCTAACCCTAAGGGACTCTGTGTGAGTGGTCCTATCCCTGCATCCTCCCCTCCCCCTCTCAGATACCTGGTTGGGAAGCAGGAGGGCCACACTGTTTGAGGCAGTGTCTTCGTGCATGTGAGGAGCAGTGACCTGCTCTCTTCGGCAGAAGGAATTAGGGGTGCTTCAGGCAGGGAATCACCCAGATCGCAGGGCAGTCGGTGCAGAGCATCCTCTTATCGCTGGCATCTGCCTCGTCTTCCTGTCCATCCTGCTCCTTCCTCCTGCTTGGCCCTTCCGTCTTGCCCATGGCCTGACATGGTGGCTCGGCAGCCCTCCGGCCTAGCCAATGAGCCCACCAGCTCAGCCTCCTGCAGCTGTCGCACCTCCCCCGTGGCTCCCTTCCGTCACTCCCAGAGGTGGCTCCGGCTTGTGTTGGGTGTCTGTGGGCCAGATGTTCATGCCAGTCCAATCCGCCACGTGTCCAGGATGGGGAGGGAGGGCAGGGAAGGTCCCAGGAGTCACATTCACTGGGGAAACGGCCATGAGCATGACAGACAAAGTCCCTGCTTCTCCCCATCAACAACCAGGCCAACAACCAGAGCTGCTGCTGTGCAGAGAGGAGCCCGCAGGGATGGGGCTGCTCTCCAACCAAAACCAATCTGTGTTCCCTGAGTACACTGACTGTAAGTGGAGGGGAGGAGCTGCGAGCACCTGGAGAGGAGAGAGCGGGGAAGAGTAGAGGGTGGCAGAGGGAAGACAACACACAGCCATCTTTACTCCGTGCTGAAATTCACTCCTGGATGAGGAGGCCGAAGCCATTTGCCCAGGACCCCCAGTTGGCAGCGGGGAGATGAGATGTGAAGCCAGGCTGTCTGAGTGCGGGGCCGGAGCCTTGGCACTACTCTGGAGGTGGTTTTTAGGGCAAAAGTAGAGGTTAAAAATCTCTTTAAAAACAATTTTTAAATATATTTTTATTGATTTCAGAGATGTAGGGAGAGAGAAGGAGAGATAGAGAGGCCGATCAATGATGAGAGAGAATCATTGGTTAGCTGCCTCCTGCCCACCCCACACTTGGGATGGAGCCCACAACCTGGGCATGTGCCCCGACTGGGAATTGAGCCGTGACCTCCTGGTTCACAGGTGTCGACATTCACCCATTGAGCCATGCCAGTGGGCAAAGTTAAACAGCTTCTTGAATCTTCCTAAAACAATGTTTAGTTTGTTTTGAAAGCTGTTGCTGTGATGACGAAGAAAGGTGATTTGGCCATGCCCATCAAGAGTCTTAAAAATGTTCCTCCCCCCTGATTCCGTCATCAGCTTACGAGAACTTGCCCTAAAGAAGTAGTTGAAAGTTTAGGCAAATGTTTTCCTGCACAAGGATGTCCTCGGTGCCATTTGTAAGAGCGAAAACCTGGGGCCGACCCAACCATCTGGCCGCCGAGTGATGCGGACAGGGCCACGCACCCCATTCCAGTGCTATCTACAGGGGCTACGGGCCCAGGCAGAGGCCGCTGCTGTCGCTCAGGGACAAGGCGAGGATTCAGGCAGACCTTGTTTTATTGCGCTTCTGCTTTATTGTGCTTTGCAGATACTGCCTTTTCTTTTCTTTTTTAAACAAATGGAAGGTTTGTGGCCACCCTGTGTCAAGTAAGTCTATCGGCACCAGTTTTCCAACAGGCTCAGATGACGATTAGGATTTTTAAACAACGATGTTGTTGTTTTTATTTGGGGAAGCCTAAATTTTATTTTGGCAACACTAAGATACGTGAAATATTGTCTTCCTGTATTTTGGACTTCGCTCTATAAATAAAATTTTTTATTGAATTTATTGGGGGTGACATTGGTCATAAAACTATATAGGTTTCAAGTGTACGATTCTATAATACATCTTGTGTACTGTGTTGTATCACAGTATTTCAAATATTTTTAAGGTAGTACACTTTTTAAAAAATATATTTTTATTTCAGAGAGGAAGAGAGAGGGAGAGAGGGATGGAAACATCAATGATGAGAGAGAATGGTTGAGCGGCTGCTTCCTGCACGCGCCCCACTGGGGATGGAGCCTGCAACCCACTGCATATGCCCTTGGCCAGAATCTAACCTGGGGACCCTTCAGGCCACAGACCAACACTCTATCCACTGAGCAAAACCTGCTAGGGCTAGGTAACTTCTTAAAATTTTTTTATTTATTGATTGGTTTTAGAGAGAGAGGAAGAGAGAGAGAGAGAAACATTGGTTTGTTGTTCTACTTATTTATGCATTCATTGATTGATTCTTATATGTGCCCTGACTGGGGATTGAACTCTCCACCTTGGTGTACTGAGATGATGCTCTAACCAAATGAGCTACCCAGCCAGGGGATATACATATACATACATATATATATATTTATTTGATAAAACTGATGTTTTTACAGAGAGGAAGGGGAGGGAGAGAGAGTTAGAAACATTGGTGAGAGAGAAACATCAATCATCTGCCTCCTGCACACCCCCCAAGGATGTGCCCGCAACCAAGGTACATGCCCTTGACCAGAATCGAACCTGGAATCCTTGAGTCCTCAGGCTGACACTCTATCCACTGAGCCAAACTGGTCAGGTGATATACTTTTTTTTTTTTAATACATAAGGCTATTGGACACTTAATCAATTAAAGAATAGTGTAAACATAACTTATGCATGCACTGGGAAACAAAAAAGTCATGTAACTCACTGTATTGCAATATTTGCTTTATTGTGGTGGTATGGAACAGAACCTACAGCATCTCAGAGGCATGCTCTAAAGGTTGAATATATATAGGGTATCCCCCCAAAATGTATACACACTTTTAACAGCTGATAACTCACTTAATTTTCACTCCTTTTCAGGTTTAACTGATTTGAAATAATGGGTGAAGCCAGACTAAGTTCTGAACAAAGAAAATTTATCCTAAAGCGCCACTAGACGTTTTTTAATGGGGATATATAAAAGATAAAGTTTACAGTACAAAACCCGGCAACAGTCAACGAATTGAGGGCGCACAAGTATTGAACGAAATGATTCTTGATGTTTGCGATTCCATCGCTTCACCTTATCAGCAGTGCCTGGACCAGAATAGTCATCAATTTGAAAACAGGCAATGACAAAACAAATTTATTAATTTCTGTAGATTCTTTTAAATTTTGAAAGTGAACTGTATATTAATAAACACTGAGTTTATAATCATTCAAAGTGTATATACATCTTTGTGGGACACCCTGTATATGTATATTTTTAATACTCATCCGAGGATATGTTTTTTTAAAAATATATTTTATTGATTTTTTACAGAGAGGAAGGGAGAGGGATAGAAAGTCAGAAACATTGGTGAGAGAGAGACATCGATCAGCCACCTCCTGCACGCCCCCTATTGGAGATGTGCCCTCAAGCAAGGTACATGCCCCTGACCGGAATTGAACCTGGAACCTTTCAGTCGCAGGCTGAAGCTCTATCCACTGAGCCAAAGCGGTCTTGGCGATTATGTTGTTTTTAAATTGATTTTAGAGAGATGGAGTGAGGGAGAGAAGGAGGAACAGAGAGAAAGAGGAAGGGGGGAGGGAGAGAGAGAAACCTAGATTGATTGCCTCTCATACACACCCCAATCAGGGATGGAACTTGCAACCTGGGTATGCACCCTGACCAGAAATCACACCTGCTACCTTTTGGTGTGTGGGACAACGCTCCAACCAACTGAGCCACCAGGCCAGGACCAGGTTGAATCTTTGATCCTAGCTATTTTAGTAAAAGACCCCTAAAACCTGCGATACGAAAAAAAAGATAAAGGAATACCCAGAGTATCAACAGTTGTCTCTAAGGGATAGGACAGGGGTGATTTCTTTCTTTTTTTTTTTTAATTTTCAAAATTTCCAAATTTGCTTTAATATGTCACAGTACTTTTGTAATAAAAGAATGCATTACTTGGAAGAATAAAGCCACATCTCTGAGGCTTTCCGCTCATGAGGGCTCCTGACTTCCCCAGCTGCCTTTCCAGTCCCCGCCCCCTCCCTTCCTGTGCCTCCCAGAAACCCATGGTGTCCATAGCCTGCAGCCCACTGGCCCTGCCTGCTGTGCCAGAGCACCTCCCGGAGCAGCAGGACCCCATGGAGCAGCCGGAGGGACCCACGGAGCAGCAGGAGGGACCCATGGAGCAGCAGGAGGGACCCATGGAGCAGCTGGAGGGACCCACGGAGCAGCAGGAGGGACCCATGGAGCAGCAGGAGGGACCCATGGAGCAGCAGGAGGGACCCACGGAACAGCCGGAGGGATCCAGAGAGCAACAGGAGGGATCCAGAGAGCAGCATGAGCACCACTCCTTAGACACCAGCTGCCACATCTGCCAGGGTTGGGGGACATACAAAAAGGGCCTGGGGAAGGGCGGGGTGGGGGTGCGGGGCGGTGAGGTTCAGCAGGAACAGGGATGTGTGGCCTGGGGAGAAGGTGGCAGGGTGGGGGTGCCTGGGCCCCAGGTCACTACAAGAACCCCCTGCTGCAAACCCTGGCTCTCAAGCCCTGGCTGGCGTCACCTGGCTGCCTGCCCCTGGGTCAGCTCCTGCCTCTGCTGTTTGCAGACGGGAAGCCCTCCTGTGAGCTGCCAGACTCCTCCAAAGCCAACGGGAGGGTGGAGGACCATGTCATGCAGAGAGCCCCAAGCCCGGTCCCCGTGTCCTCTCCAGAGATGCTCCACATCTTGGAGACCCCTCCCCTGGAGCCCCAGGACAGGTGTGGGGCTGGGGGCAGGGAGGTGGGGGAAGCCACCTGCTGGGACAGCCGGCAGGCCTGGACTTCTCTTTGTGTGTGGCCTTGGAGAAAACGTGCCTCTGCCGTGGTCTCAGTTTCCCCATCGGTGCGGTAGCACTAATCATCCCGACCTACTGGTTCATCCCTGCATAAGGCCGGGCCCGGACCAGTGTGCTGCACCCGCAGTGCGGACTCGGGACCTTCTGGGAAAAGTAAGGAGGTGCTGGGGAAGCCCCAGTGACCTGCTCTCCCCGGCCCCCTCTCTCTGTCCTCCCTCCAGGCTGCAGATGTCCGAGGAGCCCACAAAGCCCCCCTGGGAGGGGGCCGTGGCCATGTTCTCCATCAAGCAGTTCCGGGTCAAGGCCCAGCTGATCTCAGGACACAGCTGTCAGCTCATCATGGTACTGTTGCCCTCTTCACCCGGGTCTCCCTCACACCCTCATTCATTCATTCATTCATTCACTCACTCACTCACTCACTCGTTCTAAAACCCTATGCCTGGCCCTGGGCTAGACATGGGGACGAATGAGATGCCAGCCCCACTCCTGCAGAGACACACATGGCAAAGGACTGCCTGTGACCCACCGCATAGAGCCAGGAGGAGCCAGGAGCGGGGTCTGTGCTTCCCTGGCTCCGAGGAGATTTTAGAAGTGATTGTTAGGTGACTCATGGTCAGCTGAAGTTTGGCTGAAGGTGGAAGGTTGGAGGAGGGAGAGGGCCTTCTGAGAAGCTGCCGGAGATCAGCCAGGGCCTCCGGGCCAGCCCCTTGGGGTCCTGATAGGCCACCCTCACGTGTTCTGATAGACTAGTTGCTCCTCCTCTTCGTCACAGGCTGTGGCTTTCAGGTGGCTGGTGTTGAGTCTGCCCTAAGGGGCTCGGAATCTTGGGGGCTGACTGGCCCTCCTCCCTGCCCCCAGACCCTGCCCGAGGTGATCCGCTCAGCAGGCTGCATCCCCCGCAACACCATCTGGGACCTCCTGGCCAGCATCTGCCCAGGCAAGGCCAAGGTAATCACCCACCCTTGGGTGTCACCTCTCCTGCTAGCACCGCGCCCCCAGCCCTGTGCCCCCTCTCTCTCTGCCTCTGGAGCGGAGACCCGGTGTACAGTAGTTGTGTCGAGTTTCCACTGTGACCGCAGGCTGACAGTGTGATCCTGGGCGAGTCCCCCCGTTTTCTTCTCCGGAGAACGGGGACGCACTTCCTTCCAGCAGGGGTGTTGGCAGGAGTGAAGGATGGCCGGTCCTAAAGCTGCTGTCCTCCCTGCAACTACAGGACATCTGCGTGGTCAGGCTGTGCCCCCAGGGGGCCCGGGACACCCAGAACTGCCACCTGCTCTACTCCTACCTCAACAGCAAGCAGTGCCATGGCCTGGCGGCCGTGGAGCACGTGAGGGTGGTCCTGCTGCCTCTACCGGCCTTCCAGCCCCTGCCCGCCAGGCTGCGCCCTCTTGGAGGCCCAGGTGAGCACACTGATGCCCATACCAGACCCTGCCTCCCTTCGCCTGCTGACACTGTCACCCATGTCTCAGGAGGGAACTTGTGAGACAGGAAAACGGGATAACAATGACGGTAGCACATACTTGTGTATTGTTTACTGCATGCCAGACAGTGTTCTAGAAGCTTACTTAAATGAATTCATTTCGTCCTCACAATAACCCTCGAAGGGTACTCTTCATGCCTTCATTCATGGGTGAGAAAACTGAGGCAGGGTCAGACCACCCATGTCTACTACCCTCAGCCAGGTGAACCCTTTCCCCCACTGAGAACGGATCTGCCGAGGCAGGTCTACCCTCCCAGTTACTTTCCCCAGCATCTCCTGGGCCCCCATCTCCGTGCTGGAAAGTTCTTCCTGAGGGTCTCACCCCTAGCTCCTCCTGCTACAGCCAGCATGCGGCGTCTGGAGGGCCGCGCCCTCTCTCCTCCCAGGCGGCTGGTCTCTCCCTGCCTCTCCCCAGGCCTGGAAGTCACTCACCCGAGCCTGCTGCTGGCCGTGCTGCTCCCCACAGCAGGCTTTCCGGACGCGGCGGGAGCCAGCCCCTTGTCGGAGAAGGTCCGCAAGATGGTCTCCTTCAACAAAAAAGTGGAGAGGAGACGCTACCAGCGCAGGGAGTGGAGGCCGGATGTGGCCCTGAGGGGCTCCCCTCCCCCAGAGGGCACCCTGCAGCAGAGCCAGGGCAGAGGCAGCCCGGCTCCCAGGGGCACCTGTGCCTGGCAGAAGCCCTCTGGAGGTACAGAGAGGCGATGGGAAGAGGCCGAGACCCGGCAGGGTCCCGGGCGAGGGGAGTGGCCCACAAGACCAGGCTGGGGCCAGTCCTGGCGCCCCTGTTCAGCAGCAGCACCAGCTGGCCGGGGCCAGCGCCTCCACCAGGCATCCTGTCCCCAGCAAGCCCTGCTCCAGCATCTTGAATCCCTGGTGACCATGAGCCACCAGCTCCAAGCCTCCCTGAGGTCCCCAGGCCAGGAGCTCCTTCTCCAGGCCCCTGCAGCCTGTGGCATCCTTGGACTCTTCCGCCAGCCTCCTGCAGCCCCAGAGCCCCCCGGCCCAGCCCCCGCCTCCTCTTGGGGCCCAACAGATGGAGCTGGCTCCGAGTGTCCGCTCCCTGGAGGGACCTGACCCTGGAAGAGCGGCTTCGACTCCTTCCCGAGTGCTGAGCCCTGAGCTGATCCAGGGAGCTATGGGGGCAGAGGACAGGGAAGGCCGGCTCCAGCCACCTGCCCCTTTTGGTTTTCACGTTTGGCAAACTGTTTAGTGTTGATTTTTTGGTTCAATAAAGATTTTGACAAAGTTGAAACTGCATGCCGCGGCTGGCTGGGCAGGGAGAGACCCTGGGCCTGGCCAGGTGTGGGTTGGGATGGGTATATCTGAGACATTTGGCACGGATGTAGCAGCAAAGCTAACGTGCTGGGATGAAAGGGCAACTTTGCCAGTTGCTTGTCTGAAGCCCTTAATTATCACTATGTGCCAGGGCACGGCTGTTGCCATGGTGGGTTCTGGAAGCATTTGGCAAGTGCTCCGAACTAGGGGGAAGAACGGGTAATGGGAGAGACGGCAGGAGCAGGGAGGGGGAGAGAGAGAGGACTTGGCTTTTGAAGGCGCACAGGCACCTAGAGATTGCAAGGGTTTTAAAATTTTTCTGTTACCAAGAACCTTTTTTCCTTTGGATAGTTGGGGTGGGAGCGGGGCTACCACCATAGACAGCCCTTATGTGTCTCTCGGTGTGTGCATCTGCCTGAGAGCATGTGTGTGTGGATCTGTGTGTGTCTGTTGAGGAAGTTGGGAGTTCCATAAAGCATGGCACCTCTCAGAATCTCCTGCCAGCTCCCGGACGTTGGCACTGGAGAAAGCCAAGAGTCTTGGCCCGGCAGGTGGACCTTCGGGCTGGAGTTCGGGCTGGATGCTGCTGCGTCGTCTGGGGCCTGGAGTGACCTAACAGCAGCTACAATCGTAAAGCCTATCAGTGTGGAGTGTCCTTGGGAGAAGTGAGTCTGGGGAGTGAGTGACCTGCGGACTCGCCGCTCTTGGCTGCCTCACCCACGCGGAGAAGCGGGACCTGGCTTGGAGAACTTCTGATAGGACCCTACCCTTCTCCCGGGGCCTGAAGGGTGTACCCCTGCCCACCGCTTCTCGAAATCTACCTATGTGCCAGCCTTGTCCTGGACCACGCTGGAAGGATGGGGTGTGGGGTTGTTTGGGGGAGTCTCTTCTCTGCCCCATGCGCTCTGCTGCTGCCCTACCCGCGGACGACAGCAGAGGGGGCCCTCGGCCTTGGGATGGAGGTCGGGGCTGGCAGGGCTAGAGGCCGAGCTGGGGGTGGGGCGCAGTGTGGGGCTTTAGCGGAAGAGACGGGAAGCAGGGACGGGGGTGGGGTGCGGGGTGGGGACCGGGAGAAGGGACTGGTGAACTTGCAGGCGGGCCGCAGCTCCTTGGGGAACTTTTCTGGCCCGCGCGGCTGGGGAGCTCCGCAGCTTCTGTGCCACATGCAAATGACACCAATTACTATGCAACCTACAGCTCTATTCCGAGCCGGCAATTTGGGTCATTTTCCTAACGCAGTTGGAGGAGGAGGAGGAGCTGGAGCAGGAGACGGCTGCGCACCCCCTCCCCCGGGTGCAGAGCGTTCGCTGCCTTCCCCGGGCGGGCGGGCGCTCCACGAGCTCTGTCCTCCGCGCAGCTTCCACCTCTGCGGGGAGAGAGAGGGCTGGAGGCGGACCCCGCGTCTTGGCGGCCTGCTTCGAGGCTGGGGGCTGGTCAACCTGCGTCCACCCACCGTTTGGCCCAAGTCCAGCGGCCGCCAGCCTTTCGAAGCTCACGACCACCCGGGGTCCGCGGGTCCCTCGCCTTTCTCTTTGGCAGAGGATGCCGGACGGGGCGGTAGGCGGGCTGTTGCTAGGGGGCGAGGCCGGCGGTTGCTAGGCTCGGCGAGCTGTTGCTAAGCAACGCTGGGCGGGGCTCACGTTGCTAGGCCAGAGTAGGAGTCGCCCGGGACTGGAAGGGCTACCAAACTCCCCTCGAAGGCACCCCACGACGCCGCTCTCCCCGCGGCTTTCTCGGGCTTCGGTACCGGCCGGGTCCTTCCGGTTCACACCCTCCGCGGCTCCTCCACCCTCCCTCTGGCCTCCGAAGCGAGGACCCTGGGTCTTTGTGCACACGTCTTTGCGATGGCTGGTGCCACGAGGTGTGTGTGTGGGGGCGCTTTGGGGTTTCCATAGAAACTTCTGTGTCATCTCATTGCTTCCCAAGGTTGGAGCAGTTGCTTGTGCAAATTTACATCCGTCTGCATGTCATTAACATAGAGGAGGGCCCCGAACTTGTTTGGGCAACTCTCCCTGGACAGTGGACAGGTTCCCTTTGCTTCTCACCCTGCTTGCTGGGCACCGAGGACTGCGCATGCGTAAGCGGTTTAAAAAATTTTTTTTAAATTTTATTTTATGTTACTATTATTTTCTTAATCTTCACTTGAGGATAATTTTGCTTTTTCGAGAGTAGAAGGGAGGGTGGGACGGATGGGGAGAGAGAGACACACACACATTGGTTGCCTCCCGCAGGCACCCCAACTGGAGAGGAACTAACAGGCAACAGAAGTACGTGTCCTTAACAGGGAATCGAACCTGCGACCCTTCAGTGCGCTGGCTAACGCTCTAACCACGGAGCACACCGCCAGGCACGTGCACATTTTTCTTACCCATGTCCCCAGATTTGGGTCAAGTGGGTAAAATGTAATAGTGATCACCGATTCCAGCCCTGGTCACCTTGTGGAACCATTAGGATGAGTCCATCGCGTTATCACGGACCAAAGACGTGCAGGCCGTGGGTGGAATCGCAGTTCTGCCCTTTCCTGGCTGTGTGGCCTGGGGCGAGTTTAGTTTCCCTCTCGCTGGCTCCCTTTCCTTGTCTGTAAGAGGGATGCTAATCCCTGACTCCCCAGGTTACGTGAGGATTCCGTGAGAAGCCACCTCTGCACACACTTACTGCCGCTTCTGACACACAGTAGGCATTTAATGGTGGTTCCCCTCATCTCTCCACAGAGCGCAGCTTCTCGCAGGGCCCAACCAAAGCAAGTCAGCTTCCTTTGCAGCTCAAGACATGACAACTAACATCAGGATAAACGTTCAGATGTGAGGGCAGACTGGATTCGAGGTACAGGGTGTGGACCATGTTGGTTTGCTTGTTTGTCCTTTTTGGAGGCTGGATACCAGGTTGGTGAAGCAGGGACGCTCCCGCCCCCATCTCACCACCACCACCACCACCACCACCACCACCACACGTAAATACATTTAACATACTTGTCTCTCTCAGGGGTCAACTGTTTCCAGAAACCTTGCATTCCTGTTTCCAAGGTGCTGGAGCTTGAGGCAGCTGCAGCAGTGGCAGCTGAGGTTGAGAGGCTTAAAGACCACACCTGAGTCCAGCTGGCATGGCTCGGTGCTTGAGCGTTGACCTCTGAGGCAGGAGGTCACAATTCGATTCCCCGCCAGGGCATATGCCCGGATTGCAGGCTTGATCCCCAGTGTGGGGCGTGCAGGAAGCAATGGATCAAGGATTCTCTCTCATCATTGATGTTTCTCTCTCTCTCTTTCCCTTTCTATCTGAAATCAATTATTTATATATATATATATATATATATATATATATATATATATATATATATTTTTTAGAAAGACCAAAACTAAGAAGGTGGTGACTGAGAAAGTCCCCTCCAGGTCTGAGATGTCTGGCATGGAGCAGGGTCTGGGGGCATGTTGGGGGCAGAAACTTTGCTTGGATGCTCACATACCTGAGCCCTGGCCAGAGAGGGTTGGGGGCCCTGGAATCACTCCCTTGCCCTGCGGTGTCCCATTTTGGACAACTGGGATTCTTCTGCTGTGACTTGGGTCGGGGAAGGCTGAGGTCCGCTCAGGAGGGACACCCTCCGCGGCTGCAGCCGTGTAGCAGTGCCACAGGGAGGATGGGACTGTGGAAGCAGAAGCTGAGAGGGACCCCTTGGGGGTGGCTGGGGTGAGCAGTGGGTCTCCTCCTGGAAGTTCTTTTTCTGACTTGGACTCTGATGGTTCCAGCTGGCCCCTTGAGAAGTTGGGAAATCCTCCTGGTCTGACCTCACCTTCCTGCTCTGGCAGAAGCTCCTCCAGCTGCCCTCCTTTCTCCCAGTGTCTCTGTCACCGTGACAGCCTTGACTGGCGGGATCAGAGGGGAGGCAGCCGAAGTGCTGGTCTCTTAGTTCTTCGTTATATTCAGATAATTAAAAGAAATGAGGTTGGCTTCTATCCCGGGAAGAAGAAGGTTGCTGGTGAGGAGAGGGAGTGTAGGAGCTGGGTTCTAATTGGTTGGTTGGCTTTCTGGAGGAGGGGGCCATCCCTTGCAGATGTCACTCATTGTCCTACGCCGGTCCACCTGCCAGCGGATGGCGATGGGCCAGCTCCTTCTCTGGTAGCAACCTGTGCTCCTAGGTAAGGGTTCCAGGGACAGGCTGAGAGCCTGGCAGTGCCCGGGGCTGGCCTGCTTGTGTCCCACTCTGGGGGCCAATTAAGTCTCCATCCCTAGTGGCGCCGATTAACAGTTAATAAGGCAGTGAACACCTGCAGCTATAGAGGCGAATTAAGAGCAACAGTCGGCATAATACACAACCCGGTAAGTGAGCAATTAACAACCGGAGAAAGATTAATAGAAGCAATTACGTCCTACTCGGAGCTCTGTAAATACGACTGTCAGTGGCTGAGGGATTCGGTGCTGTCCCACCTGGCCTCACCCCAGGCCACAGCCTCTGCCGGGAGGGGAGCCTGTCCAGCAGGCTCTGGGCCACAGAGCCATGAACACATGAGAAATGCACGCACAGGCAAACAAGCATATAGACATGCTCAGACAGTCCGCAAGATGCAGCCGCACAGATAAATAAATGACCCACTCTCCTCCACACTCCTCACATTCACACAAATGAGTACACCCAGCTACACATAGGTCCTGCCCGAAATACACACAGACATGCACAGAAAAATAGCCGGTGTCACAAAGAGACACTTCCCTGTTTTACACAGAGTTAGAGCCGCATAGACTACCAGACACAGTGACAGCCACACAGACACAAGTGGACATGGAGACACACACAGCTACCCGCTCACAGGGTCTCCTGTGCACATGGCATCTGCTCTGCTTTGATGCCCGCCTGGGAAGCAAAGGGCTGTCCCCATGTGAGAGTTGCCGCAGTGTGTGGGACTGAGAACTAGAGCGAGGGTGGGAGGGGCAGAACCTGTGTGAACACATATTTAAGCATGTCTGCAGGCATGTCACTCTAAGCATATGTGTCCTTGCAGGAGTGTCTTTTACCAACGTATGGGCATGCCCCTGTGTGTAAAGAGGCTTGTGACTGTACATCTGTGTTCCTGGGTGGATGTTTGTGTGTCATGATATGTGCACAGGTATATGTACATGTGCTTGTGGCCACAGGATCTGTGACTATACATGTGTGTTTCTGGTTCATGTGCGATGCTGTGCCAGTGCGCACGTCTGGGTATTGTGTGTCTGTACCTCAGAGAGGCTGTCCTGTCTGTGTGTCCTGTCTGTGTGTGGGGAGCTGGTGAGGGGAGAGCCTGTAAGGTGCTTGTCAGGGAGCTGGCATTCTGGGGGTGCCTAAAGCCGGGGTCTACCTCCAGCTACAGGGCCTGAGCACAGTCAGGCTCCTCTGGGCCTCGTTGGGCCACCTCGTTGGTGTGAGGTTCACGGCGCAGGGAAGGAAGACAGAGTCCAGGCCAGTGAAAAGGAAGAACTTTTAATCCTGCACGCCCGGGCGAGGTTCGCCAGTGCTGAGGGGAGGGCTGCAGAAGTCGCATTGGGCAGGAGCTGAGGCACTTTTTTATACAGGTGTTCAGTGAGGGCGGAGGACCGTGAGCTGAGGGCGGGTGGAATTTCCGCCGTGGCAAGGATGCCAGGAATGGAGCCAATATCTGCACCACCATTTGCCTGGAGCACTGGTCCGTCATGGGTTCCAGGAAGGGACCAGCATTTGTGTCGCCATCTGTCTAGTGCACTACTCTGTTATCTGCTTCACCATCGGTTGCATGCATCGGCTTCTGGAATTCCTCTGACCTAGCATCCTGGCCTTTTGGTGATGGGGGCACTGAAATCGTCCTGGCTACAGGGGCGAAGAGGAAGGTGGGTCAGGCAGAGGCAGGTCCGAGGGCAGCCGAGTGTAGGGATGGAGCAGGAGCTGGTTTACAGTCACCTGTGACATCTCCGTGATCCGGGAGCGGGTGAATTTGAGGAGGCAGGGGGCTAGGAGAAAAAAGACACAGATGAGAATTAGGGGCCCTACAATGGGTATGATCCAGGTAGCTAAGGGGCTCTGGAACCAGCCGAAAAGAGAGTTGTCCCGGGAGTGTCTTGCACGTAGCTCTTCACTCAGGTTGGTCAGGATTTACATGTTCTGTTCCACCACTCCGGATTTGTTGATGTAGTAGCAGCATTCTTCCTGGAGGAAGAGGCAAGTTCCCCCTTTTTCTGCAGTAAGAAGGTCTAGGGCTCATCGCTTCTGTAGGGTTACTTGAGCTACCGATGTCACTTGCCGCTGCAGGGAGGCTAAGGAGGCGGTAGTGGACTCCAGGGCTATCTGGAGTTTGTCATTGAAATCCCGAGCAGAGATTATGCTGCTCTTGAGAGGCCCTTCAGCGAGGCCTATAGAGGCAGTGATATTTACCCCTAACGGGACAGGGAGGAAGGCAGCGGGCCGGGGGTGGGATGCAGGGAGCAACCAGGCAAGCTCTGACTCTCCACACAGGTTAGTTGGGGAACGACTGTGACCACGAAGCACGGCCCGGGGTCAGAGGAGTTGATGCAGTTGCTTCAGGTGCAGTTGCACCAAAAGAAGGTACCCGGCTGGCCTTGGTGGGACCAGCTGCAATGTGGTCTTGGGTCCAGTTCCAAGGGACTCATCCCCCAGTTACTGGATTACTGGTCTGGTAGCATATCCACGGGGGGGGGGGGGGGGGGGGGGAGGTGGGCTGTGGAGTTTCGGGTTCCCAGAGTGGAATGCCGGCCAGGGGAGGCTGACATTCACCTTGTCCCTGGGTTCCTGAGGAGTTAGGAGTGGACGGCAGCCAGCAAAGGTCTTTGGAGAGAGGCGCATCGAAAGCAGTGTGAGACACTGGGCAGGGTGCGGGTCTCGTTAATGGATATTAAGAGTGTGTTGAATTAGTTGGAGCCAAGAAGAGAGGACTTCTACCCGGGGAGAATCAGGCAGCTTCCCTTTAAGAGACTGTTCGGCCTGTAGGATGCTGTTGGAGACCTGGATTTGGGCATCCTGGGCCAAGACATATTCCCGGGAGATGTAGATGGTCCCTGAAGGGGTTGAGCTTCAACCACTCCCATATAGTTTCCCAGTAACGCCCACAACCCTTCGCTGGTCCCAGGGGTCCCGGACCCTGACGTTGAAGGTCCTGTTCTTCCAGAAAAAGGGGCCAGACCTGACCCCATTACAGGCATCATGGGTGACACAGCCTGACCAGCGGCAACCCCCAAAGGAGTTGATGTCTTGACTACACTTGTCTGGGTTCCTCTGGTCGTAAGCCAAACAGACATGTGGTTGGCCCCCGTTGGTCACTGACTGGAGGTCGACAGCAATCAGGATTTCCCCTGCAGCCAACCAGAGGGCAGTCCTGAGATTCTACCTGCCGGGTATCTTGTGTGCTGTCCTGGTCGTAGGTTTCACGGACCTTGAACCTCTACACATAAGGGGGTGGGTGTAGGTTGCCCAGGGCCGGGAGGAGAAGAAGAAGGGGGAGGGTGGCTAAGCTAGACCTTCGTGGGGTCTAACACCTCACATTTATAGAACTCATGCTGCTCCGGGGTCCTCTTGAGTCTGGAGAGCTGGTGCCATGATGGATAACCAAGTAGTCTGGCCGCAGTGGGGGTGATGAGGGTTACCGAGTGAGGTCCCATCCACCTGGGCTCTTGAGGAGGACTGAGTCCCCCAGCTGGCGGGCTGGTCCTGGGAGCCTTAGTCAGCTGGTTCTGGCCTGGGCAGAAACCTGTCAGCGTGTTCCGGAGCAGCCTGAGTAAAGACAGGTATGGAAGATAGGCAGCCAGGAGAGGAGGGTCAGTAGGAGATGATGGTGGAGCAAGAAGGGTCTCCTAAATAGGAGTTCAAAGGGCTTAAGAAAGTGGGGCTCCTTGATGTAGCCTGGATTCTCATCAGGAGGTCCGGCCAGGAGCTGTGAATTTCTAGAGAGTTTAGTTCGATGGTCTTTAAGGAGACCATTGACCCTCTTGACCTTACCTGATGATTGTGGGTAGTAGGGTATGTGCAGTTTCCAGGAGATGCCAAGAGAGGTGCTAACCTGCTGAATGACCCTTGATATAAACACTGGGCCATTGTCTGAATGCACAGAGTTGGGGAGACCGAACCTTGGGATTATGTGTGTTGTTATGGTCTCAGCCACCATCTCAACAGTTTCCTTGTGGGTAGGGAATGCTCTACCCATCCTGTCAAGGTGTCTACCATGGTAAGAAGATACTTGGTCTTCTTGTGGGGAGGCATATGCTAGTCCTGCCCTGGGAGGTGTCCCCTTATTTGATGGATAGGAAAGTTGGGGTGCATTCCTCCCTGGGGTGAGAGATACATGAGAGTACAGGTTCCTGTCCAGCTAGTTGGGAGGCAGATGTATGTGTTTTCTCCACAGAGGAAGAAAAATCCCTGATCACGGTAAGTATACGGAGAAGAGGTGGACTAAAGGGTATGAGATTCCTTTTCCCAGTTCCATACTCCAAGCTGAGAGGGTAGTCGCCATGGCACTACCAATAAGGGGTGATAGATGAGTGATTGAAATATTAATTTAGAACTTCTTTCTTTCAACATTTCTCTTTTCCTTCTTATCACATACACAAACTTCACACATTTTACACTTTCAAATTAGCCTTCAAACCTTCTTTCTATGTCCTTCAAAAATGCATAACCATGCCTCAGACCTTCTATTAAGTATTTCTAAACATGTCTAGCAACCAGTGTTTCAGTATTGTATGCTATTTTAAAATATTTTGAAAAGGCAGGGGGAGGAAGGAGCAGGCCCCGAAGCCTGTTCCCAAGCCTCTAGCCACTTGGATTTTAAAATTGCCACATTTTTCCTAGAGATAAAGATCTCAGTTTCTGATAATAGCCAGACTGTAGTCAAGAAAGTTGTCCTTTGGGAAGAATGGAGGGGGGAAGTGGGGTGAGAAGATGCTGAGGTCAGAACAGTTTTCAGAGCATTAAAGGGGTGAGAATGCTGGCCTTGGGATCTAAAGGCCCAGTGTCTTTCCTTGCTGCATTTGAAGGATAGGCCTGGAGGAGTCTGAAGGGCTCCGAGTGAGCTGCAGAGTGGATAGGCCTGGAGGAGTCTGAAGGGCTCCGAGTGAGCTGCAGAGTGGCCCCTAATTTGGTGAGGATGTCCCATCCTAAAAGGGGCACGGGGCATGAAGGCATGACTAGGAACAAGTGGGTTATAGGGCTATCAACAAGGAGACAGGGAAGGGGCCTGGTGGCCAGTGGGCCGGTGGATTTGCCATCAACACTCATGACTGAGATTGTGGCAGGGAAAGGGGGCCCTGAAAAGGAGGGCAAGACAGAGAAGGTAGCCCCCATGTGACCAGGGAGGAGGCCAAAAGGCCAGAGAACCGAGGGGCGGAGGGGCATCTCTGCTACCTTCCAAGGAACCTCTCCTGGGGGGTCTGGACGGCTATGCCCCGAAGGCAATCTCTGACTTGGGCCATGGTTTACCGACAGAGACACCGGACAATCGTTAGTGATTGGCACTGGCTGGGACTTAACGCTGACGCTGCCGAGCCGGGGGAGAAGCTGGCGGATCCTATAGAGAGGAAAGGGGGCACCCCAGCTGTGAATGGTCAGATGGAGTGCTCGCATCCTTCTGGGTTTGGGCACCAAATATGAGGTTCTTGGCTTAGCCCAACATCTGGGACGTACCGTCATGTACAAAAAACCCCAGACCATCAGGAGACAGTCATGCAGGCACACATAGACAGCCGTGAATACAAACACATAAAATCCTCCTCACAGTCACACCCACACGTAGTCACCACACACACAAAATCTTTCACACACAGTCTCTTTCGCCCCCATAAAATCTCTCTCTCTCTCTCTCTCACACACACACACACACACACACACACACACACACACACCAGCACATGTATTGTAGCACACACTCATCTGTGCTCCCGCACGCCCCTTCTCTCACTCTTCGGTTGAGCCTAGTACCAAGCCTGGGGCCCAGAGGTCCCCCCCACTCCCCCACCTTTCCCAGCACTAGCCTAGCCACATGGCGGAGGGCGCCAGGCCCCCTGAGAGCTCTCCATCCCCAGCCACCTCGTCAGCTGAGAGGCCTGCGCACTGAGGTCTGGCTCCGCCAGAGGGGGCAGGGGTGTGTGGATAAGTAGGTAGTGAGGCTCCCCACCCACTCCCCACCCCAGACCCTCGTGGGCCTGCCCCAGGGCCTCGTTATTGGGCAGGAAGGAGCTTCTGAGCAGGGACACAGACAGACTCACGGGGATTCACATGGAGACGCCCACCCCCCCCAGACAGAAAGGGCCCAGATTCAGGCAGGGACCCCCCTCTAGCACTCACAGGCACAGGCACCTTCTCCCAGCACGAGCCGCTCCCCAAAACCAGAGCCGACCTTTCAGACAGCTTGGCCAGCCCCCTCACCCACTCTCTGCCTCCACTCTCTGTTGAAAGCAAACAGATCCCAAGGGCCCCAAAGCCAAACATCCGCTGGTCAGCTTTCTTTCTGTTTGACTTTCATTCATTCACTCTCTGTTATTCATCATTCATTCATTCATTCAACCAACAATAAGGACATTAAACAAATCATTACATTCCACCACTTGGCTGCCCTCTTGCCATCCTGGCATCCTGGCCTGGGGCACAGGAGCTGGGGAAGGAGAGAGGGGAGCCTGGGCTCTGAGGGAGGAGAGAGAAAGAGCTGGGGGTAGGTCCCCTTTCCCTACCTTTTCCTCCGTCTCTAAAGCCAAAGGCAAGATGATGCTTCTGCAGCGGGAAGGAGAGAGGCAAAGCCCAGGAAGATAGATAATAATAGCAACTCTTACTCTGCGCTTAACATGAACCAACTCAGTTCACCTCATAGCAGCTCTGCGAGGCAGCTACTATTATTACCTACTTGGGGGCACAGGGAGGTTAAGTAACTTGCCCAAGGTCACAGCTTGTCAGAACAACCCAAATGTTTAAAGAGCCTGGGGCAGAATGCAAAAGGAGCTCAGCGCTCCAACTCCACCTGCCCCCACCGCAGCCCCTCCCCCACCACTTCCGTTCTCCCATCCCTGGGCTCAGGGGGCTGCGTGAGGGGCCTGTATGCAGGCCTGTGGATGCCCCATCACTTAAGTTCCTGCTTGGTCCACACCTGGCCGATAGCCACCCTTCTACCACTCTCAGAGCTTCAGGGCGAAGGACACGGGAAAGAGACCACCCAGGCCCTGACAGCTGTCTGTGCAGGGGATTCCAGGGCCTGGGGTGGGGTGTGGTCCAGAAAGGGGCTGGAGCTCCAGGTGGGCACAACCCTGAGCCTGTGGACCTTCAAATTCACCCCGTGCCGAAGGGCGCCAAAGTGGTATCGTCTAAAGTGGGGTGTCTGTGGCAGGCTCCTGGGGTGCCAGGTCTGAGAGTATTAAAGCTAGTAAGTGGCAGATCCGGGATATGGCCCCAGGCACTCTGGTTGGAGTCAGCTCTTTTTACAAAAATATATTTTATTGATTTTCCACAGAGAAGAAGGAAGAAGGAGAGTTAGAAACATCAGTGAGAGAGATACATGGATCAGCTGCCTCCCACACACCCCCTCACTGGGGATGTGCCCATAATCAAGGCATAAGCCCTTGACCGGAATTGAACCCGGGACCCTTCAATCCTCAGGCCGAGGCTCTATCCACTGAGCCAAACCAGCCAGGGATGGAGTCACCTCTTAACCAGACTAGGGGCTGCTGAGGGGGCCAGCTCTTAACCAGACTTGGGGGTTGCTAGGTTTGACCTCCCCACCCCCACTCCCAACTCTGCCTTTGACATATCCCATCCGTGGCAAGGCTCTTTCTTTCCCCGGCTCCAGCAGGGTGCCAGGGGCTCGCCAGGGTGACCTGATTCTCAGTCTTGTCACCCTCCCACCCGTTCCCACTGGCATGCCACTGCTGCCGCACCAGGGGTCAGCGTGAAGTGGATGGAACAGGGACCACGACTGTCCACACATCCAGCTCCCTGCCTCTGTTTCCTCTCCTCCCCTCACCCCCACCCCCACCCAGGTTCCTGCTGGTTGGTTTCCAGAGGCCTTTTCACACAATTACCCAGGCTAGGAATTTTGATCTCTGGTGCCAGCCAGGCCCTTCTTATGCAAATATAGGCAAATGAGATGCAAACAGAGCAGTCCCAGATTAACGGAGAAATCCCCAGCAGCTGGAGGAGTCACCCGAGTCAGCTCACTGGAGCTTCCCGGAACCCTTCTCATCCAGCCTCTGTCCGCTGGGATCTGTCTAGTCCTTCCCTGTCCTTCCGACTACTCTCCTGCCCTCCCCGCCCCCACCTCCCAGCGGAGCTATCTGCTCAGACATGAGGGTCTGGACAAGGAGGGACACTAAGGTCCAGGCCCCCCTCCAACCTTCTAGCTTGAGATGTCTGCTCTCAGCCTCACTTTGAAGAGACCCAGACAAGGGTGAAAGTTCCAGGTGGGGGCGAGGAGCGGGGCTGGGGGAGAGGGAGGACTCTGCTTACCCATGTGGAAAGGGAATTCACACGAACACAATGTACTCGCAGGAACAAGGACTGTGATGAGGAGAGTCTGCCCTGAGATGCACACACATGTACACTCCTTCAGACACAAGCCTCACACACACCACCACACAAATCTGGAAAAGCCCCGCCCCTTTCATCCCCCAATGCATCATTAATTAAGCCACAGATGTCCGCAGGCTGCGGTGGGAAGGCAGGCTGCGTCCTCATTCCAGACCGGAAGGTACTGCTGGTAGAAGGACTCCTTTGGGTAACGCTTACTCAGTCTGAGTCTCAGCACAGGCTTCACCTCCACCAGGAAGCCTTCCCTGACTGCTCCCAGGCTGGGTTAGGAGCTTCTGTATTCTCAAGACATTCTGGGATCCCTCCCAACCCCCACCAACACACACACACACACACACACACACACACACACACACACACACATACACACACACACACTGAATGCATTTCTAATGACTTTCCTCCTCCAAAATTGTATAAAGTTTAGAAGAAGTAGGAGAGCCTGCCCAGGACAGGACTCTGAGGAAGAAGCCTGGATGTGGACGGTGCCCCCCTGGGGCAGGGGTGGAAGCTGGTATCTATGCCCTGAGGTACTGCCAGGGAGAGTCTGGCCCACTCAACCCGCCCAGGCCCAACTTTTAAAGATAAGAGAAGAGAATCTAAGCCCCTAGTTGATTCTGCAGAAGCCTGTTGCCTTGGCAACCCCTTCTCAGAGGCCTCCCTCCCGGCTGGCTGCCCCGTTTGGCTGCCGGTCCCTCTGCCAGTTTCTTAGGCTGGCCCCTCTGCCAGCCTCGGTCCTGTCCTCCTGGGTGTGGGGCTGGGGGTGGAGCAGCTGGGCGGGCCTTCGGGGATCCAGCTGAGCACAATGGCCTGAGTGTGAGACCTGTGTGGGGCTAACTGTGTTGGAGGCTGCCTGCGTGTGTGTGTGTGTGTGTGTGTGTGTGTGTGTGTGTGTGACAGGGCCTGTGTCTGTCGGCCTACACCAGGCTGTCTCTGTAGACATCTCTGCCTGTGCCTGCCGCTCAGCATCTCCATGGGTGACTTGCTTGCTCTCTGTGGATCCAGGTCCCTGTGTGAGTGTGTATCTAGGTCCTGAGGGAAGACTAGCTGTGGCCATTCTATGTCTGCCCCTGCTCAGCGCCCTCACCCCCACTCTCCCAGTGGGCTTTCCCCTAACCCTGCCCACTCCCACTTCCCGGAGCTGCAGGCTGGGAGGACAGGGGAGCCCAGGGTGAGCCAGAGGTCAGCTTCGGGCAGGGCCAAGGTCAGCTTCTTCCGTGGTTTGCAGCCAATGTCACAGAAGCCCCAAATGTGCCTCTTTTGGAGGAAATGGGGGAGGGGGTGCAGTCCTGAAACTGTGCAGTCTAAACCTCTCCGTTGGGACATGTGTATGCATTTGCTGTAGTCGCTGTCTGAGGTGGGCCTTCCCTCCCCCCCAGCCCCCCCTCTCCCATTAATCACCAAGTGCTGTCACATCTGACAATCACGGCTGCCCGTGGCCCCCTCTGCTCCTATGCCACTGCTGCTCAGCCCAGGCCCCCTCTCCCACCCAGAAGATGCATCAGCCCCTTCCTTAGCTGCTCTCCCCTGGATTCTGGGCTCCACTTCTTGCCTCAAGTCATCTCCTCTGCCCCTCTCGCCTCTCCATTCTGTGTCCAGAACGAGCTTTCTAAAGCGTAATTTGGATCTTGTTACACCCCCTGCTTAGGACCATTGATGCTCAACTTTGTGCTCAGGGCAAAGCCCCAGCTCCTCAGCCTAGCCTTCCTGTCTGCTCCGCTCACCACCTGGGATTACCTGTTCCCTTTCATCCAGCCACACAAGCTACTAAGAATTTTCGAAAGGAGATCAGAATCCCTCCTTCCTCTGTGCCTTTATACATACCGTTTCCTAGCCTATATAACCAGCCCTCCTTTGGGTAAAGCTTACTCATTCTGTCTCATCTCAGGTATCATATCCGCCTTCCCTGACTGCCCAGGCTGGGTAAAGAGCCTCTAACCTCAAGACATCCTGGGATCCCTCCCAACCCCCACCAACACACACACACACACACACACACACACACACACACACACACACGCACACACTGCATGCATTTCTAATGACTTTACTCCCCAAAATCTGTGAAAAATGTAGAACAGAAAAGTATCATTTGAAACAAAAAAGATCACCCATAATCCCTCTCTTTAAGTGAACTGATTAACTATTTCCTTTATACAATTAAGAACATCCTATATGTATACGTACTTTGGTTTCTTGCCTTGTTTCACTTATCAATATACAATGAGCATTTTCCCCAAGTTATAAAAAATTCTTCAAGGGCATGCCTTCTAATGGTTGCATAATATTCTTATATATGGATATGTCATAATTTATTTAACCAGCCCTGGATTGCTGGACATTTATGTTGGTTGTGATTTCCCACGGCCGTAAATAATAGCGATAAACATGGCTCTTTTTGCCTGGTTCTTTTCCCACATCTTTGGTTATTCCTTGGATTGAACTCCTAAAAGTAGATTAACAGAACCAGGGGGTCAATCTGTTTTCCGAAGCTCTTGACACCATGGCCCCGTGGCCTTCCAGAAAAGTGATTTTAATTCACCCGTCCATCAGTGGAGCCGGAGAGAGAGCCCCAGATTTCAGCCCTCCCCAACACTGGTGCTGCCTTTTACAAAAGAAACAACTGTTTTCCGTTCAGGAGGCAAGCCCACATCAGATTGTTGATTTAATTGCACGTCTCTGATTACTGGTCAGGATAAACCTTTTGTCTCTCCTCGCTGGTGCCATGTGCGGATCACGCTGAGCTGTAATTATATTTTGACGTCCTGCCTCTCTCCCGACCTCAGTCAGCTCTGGAGGGCAGAGCCTGTTTGGGTCCAGTTCTCTGGATCAGGAGCAGGGACAGAGGACCTGTTCCCAGAGGACAGGGAGGACTGAATGGAAGACTGTTTTCAGCCTGAGCTTTGACCTTGGGCAGGGCTGGGGTCAAGCTGAACTCCGAGACTCCGAACTGGTGAAAATCACTTCGCCTCTCCGGGCCGCAGGGTCCTCGTACAGGAAGCGTGTTTGAGGAGTAAACACGGGGACGAGTGGGGATGAGCGGTGAGCTGCTCATGTGCAGGGAGCTGGCTATGCCGAGGCCGGAGAGGATAAGCGGGAACGGCAGATCCCTTCCCAGAGACAAGATGGTGCTCGGGTGCCCCCTGGTCTAGAGGTGGGCAGGGAGCTCAGAGTAAAGGGTATGGGCATGGGCTGTGCCAGTGGACAGGCCTGAGTTCAAGTTCAGCTGAGACAAGGGGGTTTGTGTCGGTGCGTAAGTCTGAGAAAGGAGCTGCAGGCTGTGTTTACAACTGCCGGAGTTGGTGTGTTTGGACGGTTACCTACGTCATTGTCTGGCGCGGCTTCATCACCGTCACTGGTGCCCGCTGACCAGAGAGGGAGAGCACCTTCCCCTGGTGGCACAGCATCTCTTCCCGAGATTGGCCCTCTGCCATGGGAGCCTCTTGGAGACAAACCCTGGCGGGGGTGCCCTCTCCCATTCTGGCTCAGGACATGTTCCAAGACAGACACGCACAATTTCTCTGCACATTACCAGCCTAATGATATTGTCATTTGGAGTCTGGAAATGAGGAGAAATCGGCTTTTCTTGGTAATTAACGTGAGTGATGGGCCTTATGGTGGAGTGGCAGCCGCCTAAGTGAGAACCAAACTCCCGGGAAAGTCAGCCGGGTCACCCCCGTGCCTTTGGGAAGGTGTGTGCTCCATCCCTGGCCTCTGCTTGGTCTCCCCTCGATAGGCCGACCCCCCCGCCCCCGCGCCCCTTCCCATCGGTCATTCCTTTAGGGAATGGCTTTAGGGGCTGAGCCCTGAAGGTCAGGAGGTTCCTCCTTGAGTCTGTCTATAGTCCTTCCTGCTGCAGTTCCATTGGCTACGCCTGTGCCCTCATGAGAGCTGCCTTTACTTTGAGGGGATCCTGAGCTTAGTAGGGGTTTTGAAAAATCTCATTTTTTTTTTTTGAAAGGAGAGGTGAAAATACCTGGGTTAGAGTGGGTTGAAGTGATAACTGTAAGCGTGGTGAGGGTGTGCAGGAAAAACCCCCGGAGGAAGGGGTAAGGCGTGGCTCCAATGGGCGGAGAGCTGCAGACAGACCCAGCTTCCTTTCTAAGCGAAGCATTCACCAGATTTACGACTCTTCCTCTGGGTCCCTGCCTCGGTTTCCCCACCATCCTCAGCGGAAACTGCCTTCATTCCATCCCTTTTTCTGCTCTCTTCGTCCACTTCCGGTGCTGGAGGGGGGGACAGAGGAATGAGCTCCAGGCCCTGCCCTCGAGTAGCTCTGTGCCCAATGGGACAGGCGGATGCTGATTCCAGCAGCTCCTGTTCGGGGTGAACAGTCCTACAGAAGAAGGGGGTTACAGAGGGAGCCCCGAGGAGAGAAGAACGGGTGCTTCCTGCGGGAACCGGGAGGCAGAGGAGGGGCCTGGGAGGTTGCATTCGGTAACAAGGAAGGGGTGTTAGGAGAGCAGTCTGGGCGGAGGAAACAGCACGGTCAGAGGCTGAGAGGAGAGACAGAGCCCGGCCGGAGGAGGCCGCACGGTCACAGTGAATGCTGAGGCAGGGAGGCCAGAGTCCTGGGGAGCCACTGAGGGGTTAAGCAAAGGAGGAACATAGCTGGGTTTGTTCTTTAGGGTGATCACTTGGGGGAAATACAGACAGGGGGTGGGGGCAGGGCTGGCAGCTACTGTATGGTCTCGGTGGTCCTGAGCGGGGCAGTGGGTTCCAGAGGCATTCGGAGGGGAGACCAGATGGGACCCCAAGGCAGCTGTCGGTGGGATAGGTGGTTGCTGGGGACCCAAGGCCCGGAGCCCAGGATGAGTTTCAGCCTCGTGTCCTCCACTCACCCCAAGTGCCCAGTGCGCCCGAGGCCCCAGGAGCATGTTCCAATTCCCTAGAAGATCAATCCCAGCCTGGCCTTACCTGCCTCTGCTGCCTCGGCGCCCCCCACCATCCTGGGCTCCCCCCACCATCCTGGGCTCTGGCCCAACTGGCTTCTCCTTTAGTGGTGAGCTCACTTGACCCATTCCAGCATCCATTTTGTTCGCATTCATTACTCTCCCCCTTACGTCTCCCCTCCTCCCCGCCTCCCTGAGTCTTCTATACCTTCTCAGTGAAGCCAGCCCTGTCTGCCTCAGCTCCTCCTTGTCCCCTCAACCCATCTCCCCTCCCTCTCCTCTCTACTCCTCCCTTAGCGGAGGCCTGGCAGACCATGCCATCAGCATCAACAGTGGCTTAAAGATCCTCAGAGGAGAACCGCAGGCTTTGGCCCGGGTCAGGCTGGAAGCGGCTTCGGGAGCTCTGACGGGGCCAGGCCTGGTGGACGAGCGGAGGATGCAGCTATCTCACTTTGGCTAAAGGAGCTGTAGCGATTGCTCCAAATGAGGCACCAATCTGCCCATGTAATTGTTTGCTAATTGACCTGAAATCCTAATGTAATTAGCTGGGCCCCTTATCAGAGAACCAGGGGAGGCAGAGGTGGTAGAGGGCCGTGGGAGCAGGGATGGTGGCAGAGGCTCAGGAGATGTGACTAAGAGAGGAGGCGCTGAGCTGTTCTCAGGGCTGAAACCAGGTCTGATAGAAACGGCAGGCTCGCACGGGGAAACTGAGGACAGGGAGCGGGAGGAAGCTCCTGGGAGCCGGTGGCAGAGCTGGGCCAGGTATCCAAGTCACTCGTCTACAGAGATCACAGCTGTGGTCTGGCTGTGGGTGAGGACGGCATGGCCCATGGCTGTCTGTCTGCTGTTTCCAAATATAAGAGCCCCAAAGCGGGGCAGCCATGGGGACCGGCCCACCTTTGAGCAGGAAGTACAGTGGGTAGAGACCTAGGAGGGTGTCAAAGGGATTACGTTGGAGGTGCCATGGGACAGACAAGAGGCTCTGAGCCTCTCCCTGGGGAGTGACTTGGGTGTTGAGAGGGGAGATGGGGGACTACAGGCCCAGCTTTTCTCCCTCCTCCTCCACAGGCAGAGAGGTACCCACAAGCCCACCCCCAGGCTTTATGCCTCTCTGTCTCTCTGGAAAGGGTCTGACAAAGGTGCTAGAGCCGGCTCATCCCAGCCTGTGAGAGCTGACTGTTAAACGTTCAGGAATTTTACCAGCCAGCTGACTTCACCTGGGTCGTTTAAATGGGCCACTGTGGGAGGATTTACACCCTGGAAATTGGCAAATGCCACCAAGAAGGCTACTGCTCCCCATGCCCCACTAAAGCTGGTTCTTGAACAGTTCTGGGTACACCCAGAGGCCATCTGAACTGTGATGAAATTGGTCAGGGCTGGAAAGTCCTGTTTAGATGTTGCCGCTCCAGATCCTACCAAGCAAGGGAAACTGAGGCTCAGAGGGCACCTAGGAAGTCTGTGGCTCTCCAGACTCTCCGTCCAGACTCCCCACTCCCCAGGACTGAGAAAAGCAGAGTTGGGGGTCACGGAGTGACCTGAGGATTCCGCCTCAGGCTAGAGGAAGGAAGCACTAACGGTGGACGGCTGGCCCTGATGGCCAGGATGGGGGCGAGGGAGCCCTGGGGACCACAGGAAGGCAGGTAGGAAGGGCTCCTGACAGCCACCCCGCCTGTTCCCCTGGCTCTGGCTCAGGCAGCAGAGTAGTTTGGCAAGCGAGGCGAGGCGGTGGGCCCAGGCAGGATCGGGAGGAGAGGCAGCTACTGCCAGGCCCATTCCGGGGATCCTGTTTGAGTCCCGGGTTCCCCACCCCCTACTCTCCATCTGCTGCGTCAGTTCCCAGGGTTCCATTCTCTGTGATCCCTATCTTTATCCAGATCTCTCCTGTTTTCTGGTCACCGTCCCTGGATGTCCTGAAGGCACCTCAGTGCAGCATGTCCAAAATAGAAAGCATTGACTTCCCACAAGCCTTTCCCCCTCTGAGTAAATGGCACGCCCTCCCCCAGGGCCTTTGCACCTGCAATTTCCCTGTTTGGACAGCTCTTCCTCTAACCATCCCTCGCCCCCTTTGGGTCTCTGCTGAGATGTCACCTGCTCAGAGACATCGCCCCTGATCCCCTCACTCCTGCCCCCTTACCCGACACCATTTTCCTTCTCTGTATTCAGTCATACTAACGTTTCATACATCTATGTCTGTGTGTGCCTTCCCTCCTCCACTAGAAGCAGCTATGTGGTCAGGTCCTAGGAGATCCTGGGGGCCCAGATGAGTACATATTTGTTGAATGAATGGATGAATGAATGAAGGAGCCTCTAACCAGTCCTCTCCTCCAATCCTGACGCCTCAAATCCACCTTCTAGTTGCTCCAATTGTCTCTTTCCTTAGACAAACGTGGCCATGATTTTTTTTCCCTGTCCGAAACCCGTATCTCTGTTGCTTTCTGAATAAAACCTACCTCTGGTTTAGCTTACAAGGCTCTCAGTGATGTATTTCCAGCCTAACCTCTGGTTTCACATGTCCTCCCCTAAATATCACCCCTCCACACACACATGCACACACACACACACACACACACACACAGGCGCACAGGCTCATGCACAGAGCCTGCATGTACTGTTTCTGCCTCTGTATGTTCCCATGAGGAGGCAGCTCCTGGCTCTGGCCTGCCTCTGGCTATGGGGTGGCACATTATGGGAGTGACTGGGAACAACGGGATTTGGGGGTTAGGTTACCCCCGCCTCCCACTACTCCAGAGCTTTTGGGACATGGGATGCAGGGCGACCTCTTCCAGGTCCCCAGGACCCAGCAGAGGCCTGACAGCAAAGAAGGGACTTCGAGTGACTCAGGCTGCCCTTCTCACTGAGACTTCTGAGCCTCAGCCCACTTTACACCAAAGAGTCCCAAACTCAGGGAGGGGAAGGGTGTTCAAGTGAGTGTGAGATGTGCACTTGAACTTGTCTCCATCTCTGGGTTAGTGTGTGTGAGTGTGTGTGTGTGTGTGTGCATTCCTGGGTCTGCACCAGTAGGCTTGCCCCCAGAGCCTGGGGTCAGGGGCCTGCCCCCCACTCTTGTGTGTGTTACATGTGTTTGGGAATGTGCCCAGGTGTGTCTGAGTTAGGGATCATACGTGTATGTGCAAGTTAGGAGTGGGCACTGCCTGGGGACCAGGTGGTCCTTCTTGTGCTCTAACTTGAGCCTCCTGTGCAACCACATGGACAGCCCAGCACACAAACCCACCCACCCACTTGCACACCCACACAGGTTCCCAGCCCCACAGACTGACTCATTTCTACAGAAACATGCCCATGCAGATTCACAGATGTCAACACCCGTCCACATGTGTGCACAGACACAGGGACACACCCTCACACCCCGGCGCGGCGCACGTCCACTCGGTGACACAGACAGCGAGCATCCGAACACGTGGACACTTGCAGACGCCAGCAGGGCCTGGAACACAACACACCGACACAGGCACGCTCATGCAGACTCATCCTAAAAATACACACTCGCAGATGCAAACGCTTGGCCACCGTGTGCACGGACACGCCCACCTGCTCCTGTGGACGTCCACACAGTGACAGACACCCCAGATGCTGGTTCCCCGACACACTCCCAGCCCGTCCAAGGGTCTCCCAGAGGCACAGTCACACAACAGTCCCCCAGACACACCACACACGCGGGCACGCAGTGGCAGACACACGAGAGCTGCACACCCACCCTCGCACGGGGCAGACACACTGGGGCCCCAGCTACCTTTGAAATTCAAATCTGCAGTCCCTTCCGCCGCTATGCGCCCCCGCTCCCTGTAGTCCACGGGCCCCAGCACCCTCAGCCACCACCCCTGTCTCCGGGGGTCACTATGGTCACCAGGGCCCAGAGAAATACATTTCAGGGCGGACCTGGGCAGGACACAGGGTGCGGCTGCCTCAGAGGTCCGGCCCTCGGTGAGATGGGAGCCTGGAGCGGCTGCAGGAGAAGGGGCCTATGCTTCCTGCTGTGCCCGGGTGGCCAGCAGGCTCTTCTCTCCAGGTCAAGGCAGGGGCAGAGCTGATCACGCTGGCTGGGAGTGGAGATCATGGCCAAGGTCTCTGCCTGGGGCAGGGGCGGGGCTGCCTGGAAAACATTAGTTCAAAAAGTCCCCAAAGACGAGAATCACAATGTCACATGTACATACTCAGCACACTAATCCGCACCCTTTGTCTAAGCCACATAGATATGACCCCCAGGCTCACAACTGCCCACAGACACACACCAAGGGGTATCACACACCCCCCAAACTTGAAGGCTGCCCACATCCCTAAGCACACACAGGGGCACCCACCAGAGGCTGGCACAGATACATACCAAACACTGACACACACAGACAGGCACACACAGGCCTGCAAATGCCATCTACCCTGACTCACAGCCCTGCCCAGAGGCACAGACACACACAGGCGTGAAAACACTTTCTCTCCCCCGCCCCATACACACACACACACACACATGCACGCACACTCACACACATTACATTCAGGCTCAAGCGCACACTGAACACAAAGGAACACACCACATACTCTGGTTGCACACAGACTCCAACAACAGGCAAATGCATGCAAAAGGCACACACCCTGCATACAAACACACACGCACACTCAGAGCAGAGATCCCCAGAGCCAGCCCAGGCTTCTGTGCAAGGCCTAGGCAGATACACACAAAACCTGCCCGCAGACACACCACAGACTTCCCCCACACACTGACGCACACAGCCACCCACACCTGTACCCGAGCTCAGCCCCACGCACTCCCACTCTGACACGCAGAACGCTGGCTGGGCGAAGCGCCCCGGCCTCTGCCTTCCAACCACAACGTTCAGGAGCCTGCTCTTCCCACCCCTGTCCCACCCGCAGGCCTTGCCCCAAGCCTGGGCCCCCTCAGAGGTCAGAGGTGTGCCAGGGTTGGCTGTGAGACAGAGGCTTGATTGCTTTACTGCCAGCGTGCGGTTGAGTGGGTCCAGGGAAGAGGGATGACCCCCTGGGTGTGTCAGCGTGCAGGGGTGTCACTGAGGAGTGTGGCTGTGCCTGCCAGGGGGGGTCTGTGGGTGCCAGTGATCCTAATGTGAGGTCCTTCCCAACAGCCTCAGCAGTCCTGGTCGCCTCCCCCCAAATCTGGTGTCTAGCCCCAGCCTCTCCTTGCAGAGCCAGGCCCTGGGGGTCAGACCCCCTGAGGGAGCTGGTTTCCTCTGGAATAAGTTGTTTTCCAGGGTTGGCATTGGGTCTGTCCTCTGGGGGTGGCAAGGAGGACGGGGGTGAGCCAGGACACAGGCAGGGTGCCACCGAATGAGGGGGGCCGTGGGTTCTGGCTCTGCCACAGCTTTCTCATCTGTGAGGTGGGGAAGGGTGACCAGGTCACTTTAAGTGGTGGTTCCGAGGGCTCGCTGTGACAGTAAGTTCAAAGCCGCTGGCACAGCGTCAGATTCACCGGGAGGCTCAGGAGGGTGAGCGGATCCCCCTAGACCTCTAGGTCAGCCCTGCCTGCTATGTCCATTGTGTCCTGCTTGGCAGAGCCCGGGCCAGCGGGATCCAGGTGGCACCGAGCCCAGGGGAGAGAACCTGGGGCATCCCAAATAGTGGGAACAACTGGGTCCCCACGGCCAGTGTGCCCAGGTCTGCCAAGTGCCCCAGGCCCTCTCCACCAGGCAGGAAGCGGAGGTGACAAAGACTGTTCCTCCTCCACCAGGCAGGGAGCTGGGAGCAGCTCGTCTGAGGCGCATCCCCCCTGCATGTCCACTGGCCTGGGGGTGTGGATACGGGGCTTGGTGCTGTCATTTCTGGGTGTCTCGAAGGGTGGTCAGGGTTCCGGGCCCTTCAAGCCGGCAGCAGTGGGCTGTGGGTCAGAGCTCCGGGAGAATTTACCAAGGGGGATGCCTGGCTGCCTCCTGTCAACATGGAGGGGTGGTGTCTGACCTCAGCCTGAAGCAGGAGGTGACAGGGCTGATAGATAAGCCAGACAGGTTGGCGGCGTGATAGAGGCTCAGCCCCTCGCCAGCATAATTGCTTTACTGCTGGGTGAGGGGGCTGGGCCTCTCTCTCACTGGACCAGAAAAATGGAGGGCGCAAAACCATAAAAAAAAGAAGAGAAAGGAAAAATGGAGGTGGTTGTGTCCTGGGGTTGAATGTGCATGCGGTTATTTATATGCCCGTGTATCCCAGCGAAGGGTACACGTCTGTGGGCCAGCGACTGGATGCGTGTGTGGATATGCGTTTGTACATGCATCCATGTAAATGCGTGTTTGCACAGACAAGGAAGGCAGGAAAGGAAGAGGGTTTCCAAATGGGAGAGGAGGTGCTGCAGAGAAGTGGGTCCAGATTCTTGTTTCTGCAGGACGCGCGCACACACACACACACACACACACACACACACACACACACACTGTCCAGTCACACCGTGGCTCCTGCAGCTGACTTCGCTGCATGATCTCAGCAGATAACTCCTGCTGATGTGTCTCTCTCCTGGGGCGAGGGGGAAGGAGGCGGGAGTGGCAAAGAAACCCTGGGAAGGCCTGAAGGTCAGGGTCCCATTCTGAGTCATGTCCACGACCCAAGAATCTGGAACAGCCTGCAGCCCTGAGTAAGCCTGAAAGGGCCCACATTCGTGCAGGTGACACCTTCCGGGGTCTGGCACTGGGAGAAGCACCGAGTCTTTGTCATCCTGTGACGCAGTCAGCTCTTCTAGGTCAGGATCTTTACTCCCATTTTACAGACGGGAAAACCAAGGCTTTGAGAGCAAACGTGACCTGTCCAAGGTCACACACCGGTGAGGGACACAGGCCGATGTCTGGGTCTGTATGATTACAGGGCCTGAACTCTTCTTCTTTTTTTAAAAAAAAAAATATTTTTATTGATTTTTTTACAGAGAGGAAGGGAAAGGGATAGGGAGTTAGAAACATTGATGAGAAACACCGATCAGCTGCCTCCTGCACACCCCTACCGGGGATGTACCCTCAACCAAGATACATGCCCTTGACCGCATTGAACCTGGGACCCTTGAGTCCGTAGGCCGACACTCTATCCACTGAGCCAAACCGGTCAGGGTGGGTCCTGAACTCTTGCTGCACTGTCACAGGAGAAACTGTGAAACCCTGTCTGACTGGACAAAGGCCGACCAGGGATCACACACTGGGAGCTCTGAGAGCGCTGGGCCATTGCTTGCCTTTCACCATTCATGCAGCCAACAAATACTTATTAGCACCTGGCCTAGTGCTCTGTGCCAGAGGAGCTGACTGCGAATGGACGGACAAGGTCCCTGCCTTTACAGAACCCCGTCCAGTGGGGAAACAGGTGGCGTAGGTAAATAGATAACACGTTTTTAGAGTGGTGAGTGTTAGAAGAAACTGCAAGGCCCTGGGAGGGAGCAACGAGGGTGCTCTAGAAATTTAAAATCAGGGGAGGCATCCTAGAGGAGGTGATGTGGGCACTGAGAGCTTCCTGATATGGGGTCAGCCACGGGAAGTACCGGGGGAAGAAGGGCTGGGGGTTTTGCAAGAACAGTAAGGAAACCTGAATTACTCAAGCCTAGTTTGGGGTGGGGTGAGGGTGGGGAGGGCGATCTCTCTAGAGTGGCTGGTAAGGGTAGTGGGGGGCCATGGAAGGGCTTAAGAAATGGTGCTGATTTACACATTAAAATGATAGCTCGGTGGGCGCCAGGAGAAGGGAGTGGGGTGGTGAGGAAGAAGTGGGAGCCCAGAGGTGAAACGAGGGAGAGTTTAGGCACCAGATAATGGGGCTGGGACTCATGTTGGCGGTGGGGACGTGAAGAGTGAATAGATCTGGGATGCCCGGGGAGACAGAAGCGCGGGCTTTGCTGATGGCCTGGATCCCAGTGCTAGAATAATAGTAAACACTCAATATTTTTTTAAATGAACGACTACAGACACATTTCAGTGCCAGGTTCTCATGCCCACCCTTCCAGTACAAGACCATGTATATTAAGATCACTCCGGACCTTAAAGGTCTTTTCCATCCTTTGCCCTAGGGACCAGGGGCCAGAGAACGCGGGTACTGACCTTCTGGGAAGATCCGGTTAGGTAGTGAGTAAGTGACAGACACCCAGCCTGGGCTGCCCCCGGATTCCCAGCATCTGCAGCAGGAAGGAAGGAAGCTAGACATGCAGGACTTCCCCAGGCACAGAAGGACAGCCCACCTTTTCCAGAATGCCCCTCCCGCACCCGTGACCTCAGAGCAGTGAGGGTTTGTCATCTGAGCTCTGGGACAGAAGACCATTACACAAATTTGGGTGTCTTTGGGGACATGTTGGGAGCTCCTGAGAGGTGCCTGGGGTGGGAGTGGTGGGGGGGGGCGAAAGGAGATCTTTGAACACAGAATTCTGGGTGGGTAAGTGCCTGGCTGAGTGGCAGTGGAGGGCAGGAATTGAGGGAGGGGTGCACCAGCTCGAAGGAAACCTCAGGCTCTGAGCAAAATAAATCACCGGGCAGGGAAGAACATTTTCTCATCTGTTTAAAGGGCAACGAAGCATAGCGGTGGCTGGCCCAGTGGGAGGAAGAGCTGAGGTCAGGCGGGTAAGGCTGGGGTTGCTCCCCTCTCTGACCTCCCATCCTCCCCTGAGCTGCCCCACTGACATCTGTGCTGCCTCCAGACGGGGCTCCGGGTGGCTGTGACTGCTAACAAAAGCATGAATTAATTGGTGCCAAAAAATAATTCCCGCCCTGGTTGGTGTGGCTCAGGCAATGGGAGCATCGTCCCATACACCGAAGGGTCATGGGTTTGATTCCCGAACAGGGCACATACCTAGGTTGAGGGTTGGATTTTTGATCCCTGTCGGGGTGCGTGCAGGAGGCAACCAATTGATGTTTCTCTCGGTCTCTTTCTCCCTTCCCCTCGCTCTAAAAATCGATGAAAGAAATGTCCTTGGGTGAGGATTTAATAATCTTCTATAATAATAAAAGCATAATATGCAAATGGACCCAACGACTGAACAGCGGAACGACCGTCCTGTCCGGATGACCTCCTGGACGACCACACTATGACATGCACTGGCGCCAGGCCGGCCAAGGTGAGTGCGATGTGATTAATGGGGAGGGAGGGGGGCCCGCCATCACCCCACCATCACCCCGCAGAGGGAGGCCCAGGCCACCCTCTTCGGGATGATCAATGGGGGAGGGGAAACTCCACAATCAATGGCCCCAAAGAGGGAGGCCAGGCCAGCCAAGCGATGGCACCCCATGCCTGTGGCCCACAGAGGGAGGTGACCTGGTGGCAGAGGATGGGGGGGAAGGGGGTGCTGCCAGATGGCAAGCAGTGGCAGTGGCGGGGCCAGTGGCCGGCAGCTGGGGGAAGGAAAGCCCTGACAGGCCCTGATCACTGGCCAGGCCTAGAGACCCTACCCGAGGGGTCTCAGATGGCGAGAGGGCACAGGCCGGGCCGAGGGAACCCCCCTCCCCTTCATGAATTTCGGGCACTGGGCCTCCAGTAACAATAATTTTAAAAGACCTCTTTCAGAAGCGGAACTGTTGCGAATCCATATCTTTTATCTCACTGAAGCCATCAGTTAGACCCGGGAGAGATCATTTATGCCATTTCACAGGTAAGGAAACAGGGGCTCAGAAAGCTAACGGAACTTACAATCTCCTAGCATGGCGGTGTGAGAGCACAGGAGAGATCTGATTTGTACTTGCCCTGTGGGATTAGACCCCTTCCACCCACCAGAGGTTCCAGGGGGCGCCCCAATTCGGGGAAAGGGCTGGGGTCATCGTCCTTTGCCCAGTCTGCGCGGGAAGGGGCAGGTGGAGGGATGTCCCTCCATTCTGCCCGGGCCCTTGTGCTTAGCTCTGGCTGGTGCCCTTTCCCGTGCCTAGTCCCCGCTCCAGGCTCCCCGGAGACCCCTTCCGGGGCTAAGACTTGCTCTTTTCACCCCTGTCTGGTCTGTTGGAAAAGTAATTTTTCTTCAACCAGCTGGATTTGAATATGGAAACAATTTGTAATTACTCTGAGCCCTCCTGGGTGGCATCGCCACAGAGTGAGTCTGGAAGGGCAGGGGCTCCTGGGAAAGGAGGTGGGGAAGTCCTCATGGGGGGGACGCACTGTTGGGAGGGGTTCCAGAGGTTTGCCCGAATCTAGCCGCTTCTGCACAACCCCTAGGAGGTCCTGCTCTCTCCACCCAGTTCCCACACCCTCCTGCCTGGCTGATCTCCTCACTCGGTCACCGAGAGCCCCTGGTGGGTGGTGCTATCTCTGTCAGTCCTTCCTTCTGTCTGGCCATCTGTCTTTCCCTAGGGCATACTTTTTTTTTTGTGGCTGAAAGAATGGGATCAAGAAATCAAAGGACTTAGCAAGGAACAGAGAAACAGACAACGTGCTGCTATCTCTCTGGACCCAGCCCCTCCTATTACCTCGCACCCAGCTGGATTCTGGTGGGGGGAGGGGAGAGCCTCAGGGATCCAGCTGCATCACATCTGCAAGAGACCTGCCTGGTTTCTCTGGGCTCCGGATCTCTAGTGTGCTGCCATGAATATTCAAAATGAGGGAGGCAACTCCCTAGGAGCGGAAGGGGCTGGAGCTCTGTAGGATAGGGTTCTGGAGGCTTCAGAGGGTCTGCTCCTAC